>VMDR010002065.1:0-101899 GCA_007922815.1 Macrotus californicus | reverse complement strand
ATATATTTCCCATCCTTTTATCTTTAATCTATTTTTATCTTTATATTTAAAAGATGTTTATTGTAAGCAGCATCTAATTGTTTTATATTAAACCCTTTAGATCAATTACATTTAATGTGATTATTGATATAATTAGGTTTAAATCTATCATATTGCTACTTGTTTTTTATGTCTGCTTTCCCTCTCTTACTGAGTTGTTTTGCAGTGATTATTTTTATGATTTAATTTATCATCTTTTATGGCTTACTACCTGTAGCTGTTTTCTGATGATATGGGTTCCTTTAAAATTACAATATACAGCCGTAACTTATTAAAGTCTAGCTTCAAGTGATGTTACAACACTTATGCATAAGAGCTCACAATGCCACACTTCACTTCCATCCTTCCAGGCTTTTGCTACTTCTGTCACACATTTAACCTACACCTACACAATAGAGCCCAGAATGCATTGATATTATTATTATTTAAACAGCCATTTTCTTTTGGAAAGATTTACTTAATACATATATCTATACGCTTACCATGTCTGGTGCTTTTCATGCCTTTGTGGACAAATTTCCAACTGCTATCATTTTCATTCTGTCTAAAGGACTTCCTTTAACATTTCCTGTAGTGCAGGCATTCTGATGATGAGTACCTTGAAGGTTTCTATTTCTAAAAGTGTCTTTGTTTAATCTTTAGTTTGGAAGATACATTCACTGGGTATATAATTCTGGAGTTGTAGGCTTTTTTTTTTCTTTTAGTACTGAGAGATGTCATTCTACTGTCTTTGCGCTTACATTGTTTCTGATGACAAGTCTGCTGTCACCCATATTTTTGTTTCTCTACACAGTGTGCTTTTCTTTCTCTACCTGATTTTAGTATTTTATCACTGGTTTTGAGAAATTCATTATGGTGTGCTGTGACGTAGTTTTTCACACTTTTTATGTGTGTATGTGCTTGGGGTTCATTAAGAGTCATGATCTGTGAGTTTATAGATTTCATAAAAATTAACATATTTTCTGCCATAAATGCCTTTTAAAAATGTACCCCTCTCCTGATTTTTTAAACAGATTTTACTTATTCACTTTTAGAGAGAGGGGAAGGAAGGGAGAAAGAAGAAGAGAAATATCAGTGTGTGGTTGCCATTCGCATGTCCCCACCTGGCCCACAACTCAGGCATGTGCCCTGACTGGGAAAACAAACCTGTGACCCTTTGGTTCGCAGGCCAGCACTCAATCCACTGAGCCACACCAGTCAGGGCTGCAACCCCCTCCTCTTTTAGGGACTTGAAGTACATGTATATTAGGCTGCTTATACATTTCCTATAGCTCACTGACATTCTTTTTATTTTTTAAATTCTTTTCTTGGTGTGTTTTATTTGGGATCATTTCTATTGCTACATATTCAAGTTCACCAGTATTTTCTTCTGCAATATCTAATACAATGTTAATCTCATCCAATGTATTTTCATCTCAAAAAATTCTAGTTGTCATCTCTAATAATGTGAGTCAGCTATTTTTTATACCTGCCACAATTAATTAATATACTCAACTTTTCCTCTAGATTTATAAGTACATGGATACTGTTATAACAATGTTTTCATATCTTTGTATACTATTTTTAACATCTTTTTATTTCTGAAGCAGTTTTAATTGATTAGCTGGAAATTTGGGTTGCATACCAGACAGTCTGAATTTTACATTGTTGGCTATTGGATATTTTGATATTCCTATCAACATTCTTGAGCTTTGTTCCATGACACTGTAAAATTACTTGAAGAGAGCTTGATCTTTTTGGTCTTGGGTTTACGTTTTGTTAGGTGAATTTATTCCAGGGCTAATTTTACCATACTACTAAAGTAAAACCCTTTTGAAAACTGATATCTAATTAAGATAAACCCTGATATTCAATTAAGATATTAAGATTTTCCACTCTAGCTTGTAAAAAACAAGCACGAATCCTGGCCCTCTGTGAGTCCTAGGGAATTTTTCTTTATTACAGCAGGTCCTCGAACAAAGTCATTTTGTTTAATGTTATTTCATTATGTTGATGAGCTGCCTAGGAACTCAAGTCTTGTTTATATCAACTAGCCTATGGTATTGTACAATTGGTTTTGTTATGCCTCATTTCATTTAAAGCTGCAGAACCTACTAATGATATAAAGTGAGGTCTTACTGGACTTTCAGGTAATTCTTACCTAGATTTTGGGTAGTTTCTTCACATGCATGCACTACTTAGTAATTATCTGAATACTTGAGGGACACCACCTTCAGATCTCTGAAGTTCTTTCTCTTCCTGTGCAGTTCTCTCCCTCCAGTGTTCTGTCCTGTGAGCCCTAGCTGCCTCAATCTCCCCAGATTCTCTACTCCATCTCTCAAGTTCCATCTCTTAAGTGCCGGGACTTCCTCCATCCTTCAGTCTAGAAACTCTCTCAAGGCAGAAAGCTGGGGCCTTTAGGGCTTACCTCATTTTTTTATATCTCACATGGATCATTGTTTTTTGTTGGCTGGTCAAGTATTTTGAAAATTGTTGTTTTATAATATTTTTCTGGTTTGCTGTTGGTGGTGGTGTGATTTTTTCTGGTGGGAGGGTAAGTCCAGTAACTTTTACTCTGCATCAAGTGAATATGGAAGTCCCTGATTATATAAGGCTGTGCTCCCTCAGATTTTCACTGATGCTTTACTTCTGTTCACTTTTTAAAACTTGACATTTTTTTCTTTTTTTAATTTTATCTTTCAATTATAGTTTACATTCAATATTATTTTGTATTAGTTTCTAGTGTACAGCATAGTGGTTAGGCAATAATATTCTTTTCACTGTGGTCCGCTGATAATTCAAGTACCCACCTGGCACTGTAACTGTACATTCCCTATGCTGTACTTTATATTCCTGGTATTATTTTTGTGACTACCAATTTACAGTTCTTAATCCCTTCACCTTTTTCATCCAGCCTCCCCACCCCCCTACCCTCTGGCAATCATCATCAGTCTGTTCTCTGTCTCTGTGAGTCTGTTTCTTTTTTGTTCGTTTCTTTTGCTGTTTAGATCCACATACGAGTAAAATCACACAGTATTTGTTGTTGACTTTTTTCACTTAGCATAATACACTCCAGGTGCATCCATGGTGCGGCAGATGGTAAGATTTCATTTTTTCTTATAGCCAAGTAATATCCATTGTACTTCATATACGTGTACCACAACTTTTTATCCACTTGTTTACTGATGGGCACTGGGATGCTTCCATATTTTGGCTGTTGTAAATAACTCTGCAATAAACATAGGAGTACATGTATTCTTTTGAATTAGTATTCTGAGTTTCTTCGGATATACACCCAGAAATGGAACCACTGAGCCATAAGGCAGTTTCATTTTGAACTTTTTGAGGATCCTCTGTACTGTTTTCTATAGTGCTTCTATCAGTCTACATTCCCACCAATAGTGCACAAGGTCTCTCTTCACATTCTCACCAACTCTTGTTTGCTGATTTATTGATGATAGCCATTTTGACAGGTGCATTTCTCTGATGATTAGTGATGTTGAGCATCTTTTCACATGTCTATTAGCCATCTGTATGTCCTCTTTGAAGAAAGGTCTATAAAACTTGACATTTTTCCATTCAATTTTTCTTCACCCTCATCCGTCTCTCCCTGGGGGAATCTCACTCCAATATTTCACGTAAATCCATGTGTTGATGAATCCTAAATTTCTATCATCATCTCGGTTTGTTCTCCTAGTTTCTGGATCTACTAGCCAATGATTTACTGGTAATCTTTTGCTAGATGTCCCATAAGTTGCTTGAACTCAATATTTCCAGAATAAATAGCCCCACCAACTCCTACCAACTCATTTAAATCTCCCTGTAGCATTCATCACACTATTTATAGCTAGTGGTTTGTGTTTCTCTCTCTTTCTCTCCTTAAATTGTTAGCAGAGCCTATGTTTTTGTCATTGCTGTTTTTCTAATACCTAGCGCAGCTCTTGACACTAAAGAGTTTCTCCATAAATATGTGGAATTGAATTAAATCCCACATGTAAGGGGATCTGTCAGAAGCAGAGGAGATAAATATTCTATGCTAAAAGGTATCACACTGAATAGGACCCAGTCCTTCTCTTTCTGAAAGGATGGACTGGGAAGCAGAGCCAGTCTGGGGCACTGACTGACTTTTCATTTCTGGCAAATTTGAAGGAGATACCTGGGAATAAGCAACGATGGAAAATTAAGTGGAAAGAATGAAAGGGAGCCAAATTTCTGAGCTCCTAAATGTTAAACATTGCCTCTTAGAACTGTGTCCAAATTAACCACTCCTATTGCTCCCTTCTGTGCTGAATGCACTTATGTCAAATTCATTATGCATTGCTTTTTGAAGTGTTCTTGAGTCATTTTATGTGAAGATGTTTCTTCTCATCAATCACTATAAACTCCAACTAGACATAACAAAACCCATTTTCTCGGTAGCTTTAAGAGACTTTAAGAGCAAAGACTATGTCTCTTGATCAGGCTCGGTACAGCCCAATTACAGGGACCATGACTCCTTTTTTATTTCAAGGGAAAGGCAATGTATAAAAATATTGACTATCTATACAAGAAGTGGAGATACAGCACTGGCTTGGGGGATAGAGCCCACATCTGGTCATAAGCCTCATTGTCACCACACTCTCCCCATCCGTACTGCAACCATCTTCCAATCACACTGAGGAGCTGGGCTGTTTCACACAGGCAGAGCAACTTCAGCGTTGCCTAAAGTTTGTTTGCCAAAAAATCTTGGCACGGCTTCTCTGGACACAGACGCCCTGGCAGCCCACGCTGGTCTGTCTTTGGGGAAAGTTCTCAGCATGCTCTGCCTCTGTTCAAACTGGCTGGGTGGAGCTAGAGTCAACAGGGGATTTGAGAACAGGCCAGCCAGGTGTGAAGTCTTTTCTAGCAACCCAAATATTAGAAAGCCTTTTCAATCATCTTGTCTGGTGCCCACGTCTGGTTCCTCTCAGGGAGGGGGCTGGGATGGCTCGGCCCTCTAAATTCCAAGACCTAATGTAATAGAGAGTGTGAAGTAATTAGACCTGCCTTACAAGACTATTGTTATAAAGAACAGTCCAACTTCTCAGCAACCTCACTGAACTCACATTCTGTTCTAATAAAGTTTAATAAAAATTCCCAAACTGAAGATGCAACTCCAAAAACACTTAAAATAAAGATTAAAATGATGTTTAATAAGTTAAAACAAGCATGGGATACCATTATTTGCCCAAATTGATAATTTTTAAAAACTGGTAATATACAGTACTAGAAAAAGGTGAGAAGAAATAGTAATTCTCATACTCTCTTGATGGAAGTATAACTTTGGATACCATTTTAAAAGCGCATCTTAGAAGTACATCAAAATTTACTGTGACCATGCCTTTCAACATTTCCAGTTCTAGCCCTCTGCTCTGGAGAATTACATTAACATGTACACAATGATACACATTCAAGATGCTCAATTCAGCGTTTTTTTTTTAAGTCAAAAAGTGTTGAACAATCTAAGTTCCTGTTAATAGAGGTAAGGAGAAACTGTTCTATATGTCCACGTTATGAAATACTATACTATAACTCAAAAGAATAAAGAATTCCTTTGTATTATGACAATCTCTTAGAGATGTTGTTAAATGACAAAATCTATTATAAGAAAACGTGAGTAGATGATTAAGTTCATGCAAAAAATAAAAGAACCCTGGAGCCCTGAGCAGTGTGGCTCAGCTGGTTGGGTGTCGTTCTGCAAGCAAAAGGTCACCAGTTCAATTCCCAGTCAGGGCCCATGCCTGAGTTGCAGGTTTGGGCCTAGGTTGGTGGCATGTTTGAGAGGCAACCAATCGATGTTTCTCTCCCTCTCTTTCTCCCTTCCTTCCCCTGTCTCTAAAAATAAATACATAAAATCTTTAAAAACAAACAAGAAAAAAGAACCTTGGGACTCCATTATGTCTGTGTATAAAATACTCTTCAACCAGGCAGCACATAAAACTGTTCACAGTAGTTAATGCTGAGACCCTGAGAAAGTGAGCAGATCAGAGATCGTGGGAAAAAAGAATGATAAAGAAAGTTTCAAACTGAATTCTACTTGTTTTGAGAATTTAATGAAAGGAAACACTATTAATAAAAACCTTATTCGCATGTGACATTCTTGAAGAGACTGGAGCTCAGGTCTTCCTCAGAGGCAGTATTTTTCTATTCTGGCTACATGGTAGAATCACTTGGGAAATAGAAAAAAAATTTTTTTTTGTCTGTATTAAAGTTCTACAGAAAGTAAAGCCTAAGGCAAGGGTTATAATACTTGACATTTTAATTGAGGGGTGCAAGCCCAGGTCAATGATGGTGAAGAGATAAGCAGGCAAGGAAAGATGCAGAGCAATGTTATGCAGTTTTACTTTGATGGCCAGCATCTCACCAAAAGTGCTGAGGAGACAGAGCAGCTGCCCATCAGGACTTGTCCAGATATGCAAGGAGCGGCCACATGTTGGAGCAGTCCACAGAAGAGAAAAAGGGGGGTGCGTGGATCTATCCACCCAGTTCCCTCCTATCTCCCATTTTCATTAGTCAAGTTTTGCCTAATGGTGAACTGCTTTCCAAACACCATCTGGGAATCCTGCTACTCTCAAAAAATGCCCTGAGGTGCGGCATTTTATCCAAATTTACATAAAAATAAGAGGTGACAGACTGTCTAGAGTTCAGCAAATGGGTCATGAAATTCTTGCTTCTAGAGGTTTTACCTTGAGCTCCAGCCGACTCAGGGGGGTGAGAGTTGAAGCAGTGGTGGTGGTAGGTGTTCAGCAAGGGCCGAGCAAAGATGGAAGCAGTAAAACATGGTCAGAGAGGCAGAAGCCTTCAGACAGATGGAAAAGATCAAGGAAAGCTAACAAGGTGCATAAAGCTTATGTCCCCTGTAATTCTGACCCTATGTCACTACTAATTGAATCAGAATGTCTGTGAACCTGAATTGTTTTAAAGGCTCCCTAGATTATTCGAATGTTCGTTCAGGCTTCAGAACAACTGCTCTAAAGCATTCACCGAAAAAATCCAGCTTGGAGCAAATTTCATGTCATGGTACCCTACTTTTTTCCTTTCAACTAAAAAATGGCAAAGCTACCTTGAAGGACATCTTAGAAAGTCATTATGCCTCAGAAGCTTAAGGTATCTCAGGGTATGTTCTGAAAGATGCAAATACCTTATGACCTTGACTTACCGTAGGACAACAGGTCACAGAACTTCTTTATACAAAACAATGAAATTTTCCATTAGGTTACATTTAAACAGCAATTTTGCAAAGGGTAGGGAGAAACAGCAGGTTCCTCAGTTAGACTAGGTTTTATTTGAAAACAAATAATCAGTTCACTGCCTTGGGTTTGGAGGGCACATCGTTCTTCAAAACAAATAATGTCACGTTTTATTTATTTCACATAAATTGTGCTCTAACCATGTGTATCCAAATGAAACAAAAGCATGAATGAATTGATTTCTGGAGCTTTTCCTAGATACATATTTTCTGGTACAAGCCTCCGGTTTTTACGTTTCTACTCAATCTATTGCATTCTGGTTTATCGATGAATAACAACAAGCAGTCCTCTGAAAAGAAGTTAAATATTGCAGCCAAACGCAGCTTTCGTAGATGACCCTTTGTTAATTCAGTAATTAGAGTAAAACTTATTGCGAGTGATGATGAACGTGGAGGGAGCCTAGCAGGAAAAAGATACGGAGCAGTACGCTGAGAGAAAAGTCGCCTAGGTGTGTACCCCTTCTCACATCTCCCACAGTTTCCCCATCTACAAATGATTGGTAGGCCTTGATAGTGTGTTCAGTCCTTCCAACTCTGAGATTTCACATTTCTAAATTCTTGGACAGTTTCCCATATGCATCTGTTAATATGCACAGTTGGCTGTGAATTCTACCTACAAAGTTTCAAAGACTATACTGGTCAAGAAAAAAATATCTCAAAATAAAGTCACCAAGATGCCTACATAAAACAGGCTTGCGTCCTGGGCCATTATGTGCTGCAAAGCAATGTAGAAAGATGTGGAGCCCTCCTCTGGGAACTTACAATTCAATGTCTGTTACCAGCAGAGATAGAGGGGAAAGTGATAACAACAACAGAACCCATATGTCAAGATAATGAATGCCAAGTAAATTTTCTTAGAGTGTATATTATGGTATATTTGTTGATGATGATCATGAGCTAAATATGGATGAATTTTTTTGAATGGCAAATAATCATGAGGACCCCATTCTTAAATGTAAAGCATCTTCTTCAATCTCTTTCTTTACAGAGCAGCCAAAACCCTTGATGATATCTGCAATTCAGATTCACAGAGCGACAGGAAGCCTTTCCACAGAACATGCATGTGAGGATCATGTATTCCCACACTTCCTATTCCACATTCTCATAGTACTCCTGCTTCTCCTTTTTAGTAATTAAAAAATTACTTGTAAAATTATTTAATATCTATCATTTCCAGTGGGTTGTGAGAATCATAGAAATGAAGGCAGAGGGTCGTATTTACCTCTGATTTCTCTGCAAATAACCCAATGCCTAGAACATAACGAACAACCATAAATATCTCTTGAGTAGTTGGATGAATAAATCAATGAACAGATAATATCTACTTCCAGAAGACTGGAGGTGGCTAAGCATAAAGTATATGCTGACCATTTAAAGAAGGACATTGGATCAAGAACCATGAAATGTTGGAGAAGGAAAATACAACTCAACCAGTACCCTTGTCTAAAGCTGTATAACACTATTAAACACAAAGTTTTAACTCTGGGATTTTGGGCTATTAAGGCATAAAAAGTAAACATCATTAAGAGCATATAAAAAAAGGATACTATTCTCTGTCCAAAGAGAAGAACATGTAAATCAGGACTCTATTTATAAATATCTTAAGGAATAATGACCAACATAACGGAAACATCTTCACTCACTTTACCTAAACTCAGAACACAGCAGTTACTTGAGTATTTGACAGCTGGCCCACCCTGACACTTGTTTTTTCTTGGTGAGTTGTGTTTAGTGAGCACTCCTTTAGCCTGTTTGGAGCTCTGCTCAATGCAAATAGTTCTGACCCATTCTGGTTCTGGGTTGGGAATATTCTCAAAGACATTGAAATCAAATAAGTGTTTTTCTGATACAGTGAAACAAGAAAGACCTTTAAAGCTTTTGTGTCCAGTTGGGGAAATTTTCCATCATGTCTCTCAGCACAACATGGAAAACTAAATGTCTACTTTCAAATGTTTTACAAATGGTGATAACTATGAAGGGGCTCATCTATAACTGATATCACTCCAATGCTCAAGGGCCCTAATGCCAAAACCTTCATTCAGGGTAGTTTAAACATCTGTGAATAAAATGGAGCTCTGTTTTGATAAATCATTTAATAGTTTTAAAAGAAACTCAGACACATACAGATTAAGCAAAGAGCCCAGGGTCATGGAACCAGTGAATGGCACATTAGGTACTTAAGCCCAACTATTTGGGACTACAGATTTCAGGCCCTTTTCACTATAATATTACTGCCTCAAAAAAACAACACAAAACAAAAACCAAGGTCTATTGCTTTTGAGATCCCAGAGTATCTAGCATGAATAACTTAGAAGACAAAAAATACTGCCCTTGACTATGAAACATAGTTAACACTGGACTTCCAGTCAAGATGGAGGCGTAGGTAAACACACTTCACCTCCTCGCACAACTACAGAAAAAAATTACAACCAGACCTCAAAACAAATAACACCCAGAACCATCAGAAAATTGAGCTGTATGGAAGTCAGACAACCAAGGATTTAAAGGAGCCACATTCATGCAGACAGGTAGGAGAGGCAGAAACACGGAGATGGGGGGAGAGGCAAGGAGAGGTACAGAGACCCAGTATGACATGGAGAGGCAGCGGAATGGGCAGTCCCATGTTTATGTGTGGTGGATAAAAACTGGGAGGGATACCTTAGGAGTGAGGGATCCCAGCTCCAGGACAGACCACAGAGTTCTAACACCAGGAAGATAAATCCCCATAACTTCTGTCTGTAAAAACCAGTGAGGGTTGGGGTGGTTTAAAAAACTGCTGGATTTTCAGGAGACCCCGCTTAAAGGGTCCACATGGACTTAGAACTTACACAGACCCACCCGCTCTGGGATTCAGCACCAGGGCTACAGCTGGAAGGGCACCAGTGACATAAGGGGTGTAAAAGAAGTGAATGGAAACAGGGTGAGTATGGGCAAACCTCCAGAAGCCAGGCAGCAGCATTGTGCCCTCTCCAAACCCTCCCCCAACACAGATCCACAAAGCAGTGAAGCGGGTTGCCCCACCCTGGCGATTACCTAAGACTCTAACCCACACAATTTACAGGTGACTTTTCTACAATAGGACACGCTACTAAGACAGGGAGTCAAACCAGCTCTACATAACAAACACAGGGAGGCTGCCAAATTGAGGAGACAAAGAAATGAAAGAACAGAACAAAACTTCAGACACAGAACTAAACAAAACAGAGATAACCAACCTAACAAATGCAGAGTTCAAAACAATGGTGATCAAGATGCTCAAAGAACTCAATGAATATGGTAACAGCATAAAAAAGACCCAGGAAGACATGAAGGTTACATTCAGTGAAATAAAGAAAAATCTACAGGGAACCAACAGTGGAGGGGATGATGCCAAGACCCAAATAAGAGATTTGGAACATAAGGAAGAAATAAGCATTCAACCAGAACAGCAAGAAGAAAAGAGAATTCAGAAAAATGAGGATAGTATAGGGTGCCTCTGGGCCATTTCCAAATGTAAGAACATCTGAATCATAAGGATGCCAGAAGGAGGAGAGGAAAAGTAAGAAATTGAAAGCTTATTTGTAAAAATAATGAATGGAAACTTCCCTAGTTTGGTGAAGGAAATAGACATGCAAGTCCAGGAAGCACAGAGAGTCCCAGACAAGTTGGACCCAAAGAAGACCATAACAAGAAACATAATTAAAATGCTAAAGGTTAAAGATAAAGAGAGAATCTTAAAAGCAGCAAGAGAAAAGCAGAGAGTTACCTACAAAGGAGTTCCCATAAGACTGTCAGCTGATTTCTTAAAAGATACTTTACAGGCTAGAAGGGACTGGCAAGAAGTATTCAAAGTGGTAAAAAGCAAGGACCTACAACCTAGATTACTCTATCCAGGAAAGCTATTACTTAGAATGGAAGGGCAGATAAAGTGCTTCCCAGACAAGATAAGCTAAAGGAGTTCATCAACACTAAGCTATTATTACATGAAATGTTAAAGGGACTTATTTAAGAAAGAGAAGAAGATCAAAACTATGAACATTAAAATGGCAACAAGTTCACAACTACCAACAACTGAATCTAAAAAACAAACTAAGCAAACAAGCGGAACAGAAACAGAATCATAGATATGGAGATCATTTGGAGGATTATCAGCTGGAAGGGGGAAGGGATAGAATGGGGGAAAAGGTGCAGGGATTAAGAAGCATAATTGGTAGTACAAAATAGACAGGGGGAGGTAAAGAATAGTGTAGGAAATGGAGAAGTCAAAGAACTTATATACATGATCCATGAACACGAACTAAGAGGGGGATTGCTGGGGGGAGGGAGGCAAAGGACGAAAAATTGGGACAACTGTAATAGCATAATCAATAAAATACATTTAAAAAAAAGAAACACAATTAACCCTTTAGCAAATGACTAATTTCTCAAGCATATTTAGTAACACTAGAAACAATGGAAGCTTTTGGTAATATGTGCCATGCCTAAACTTATATGAGTACTGGTATGTATCATTAAAGATGGTATCTGTTGCAAATAATATAAGTATCAACTAAAAGTATCCTCAATAACAAGGAGGTATGTATTATCTCACCAAACAAGATGCCCAGTGGTAGGTAACTACAGAGTTATGGTTAGAGTTAATTCGGCATTTCAGATGCCCCTTTTCGATTCCCCTCAAGAAAGCCAAACCCAAGTTTCTTTTCCTCTATTTAGCAGCAAAACCTCTCCTTTCAGAACCTGAATGCTTGATAATATTACCAAGGACTGGCGATGTTAAAATGAATATATCTGCATTTTCTCACAAAAGTCAATGTTTCATTATAAGAAGTTCTGATGTCAGCTGTTGAGAGAATAAGATTGTTGTCCTATCTTTGTAAGAAAGGAAAGAAAAACAAATCAAATTTAAAAAAGAAAGAAAAGGTGGTTGAATACAAGAATCCTAGATCCTTCGGTTTTCATTTGTCAAAGAAGAGAGGCTAGTATTTTTATTCCCTGAATAACTAGACAAGCTTACTGGCCTAGAAAAACCGGAATAGGAAAAGTAACATAGCTCTGCCCGAGTGGGGGGTTAGCTAATGCCATTCCCAGAGACAGAAAAAAAACATTGTTGTTTTCCTTTTGAATTAACATTAACTTGTATGAAAACACACATGCGATTATATTTAGAAATGTTTTAGCCCTGACTTTTCAGCAGGGGTAAGTGCCTCAATTTCCTGCAAATCATTGTCAAGTGTCTAGACAGCAGAAGTGGAAGCAAAGATAAGAGATCCTGAATTTTAACAGAAGGGACATAAGCTCAACCCAGCTCAGCTGTGCTTTTTCATTTGGCAACAATCTATAACCCTCTGATAGCCACATATCTTACATGTTGTCTTCAACTTCTGATAAGGAAGAGGAAAGTGGGAAACAATGATGAGTGTTGATGATGAACACCCCTGGCTGTGCATTTTCCTTGCTCTCTTCAAGTTAACTGAGCCCCAGAGAAATCCCAAAGCCTACAGGCCTATATGATACTTGGAAAGGTTTAGGAGCATTTGAAGCTACGGATTAAGATAAACAATGCTTTAAAGGGCTTTCGACTTGTTTAGCACCTTAATTTTAAACTCACTTCTAAGTCAATCAAACATGCTTTGTAGAAATTCCTGAAGTCTTAATAGCCTTTGCAAAAAAGAGTTTTACAATCTCTTAATCTTTAAGAACTGGATAGGCCCTAGAGGTCGGCAGCATCCTGTACACACACAGTAAATTCACTATGGGAATACCTGAGATCAGGAGCAAAGTTTCTTCCCTTGGGAACATTCAGAGAATACTTTCCATGAGGATCTAACCTGTCCCTGTGCAACAAGACTTGAACATGTCTTTTGCCTGATCCATCCTCATTCACTCATGTATCCATCAAACCCTTCGTTGAGTCCCTTATTAAATAGGGTAGGGGTTAGATGCGTGGGTAGGAGAGTCAGGTTTTCTAGTTTAAAACTCTGACTTTACTACCCGCCAGCTATGTAATCTGAGGAACTTATTTAACCTCTTGTTCACCTCAAGTTCCCTATCTGTAAAATGGGAATACTGACAAGCCTTAATTCTCAGGATTGCTGTGAGGGTTAGAGTTACAGATGCAAAACACTCAAAACGGTGTTTGACATATAGTAAGTGCTTAATGAATTTTAATTATCACTATTAAGTGACAACTATTAGTCTTCAATTAGTCAGAAGAAGAAGATAGATGAAAAGAACCCTTTAGGAATGATGGTGAAGAAAACTACCAACTGTTTGAGGATTAAGAAATCAGACGACAGAGCAGTACATTTTTCCTAGCACTTGTCTAGATATAATTAAAATGAGCTTCAACAATATCTTACAGCTCTGGCCAAGTAGCTCAGTTGGTTAGAGCTTTGTCCCCATACTCCAGGGTTGCAGGTTTGATCCCCAGTCAGGGCATAGACAAGAATCAACCAATGATTCTGAAAATAAGTGGAACAACAAATCAATGTTTCTCTGTTTCCCTCTCTCTCTCTCTCTCTCAAAATGAACAAATAAAAAATAATTTGTAAGGCTACTAACTTAGGTTAAACTTTGAACAAATAATTGAACAGGGGTTCAAAGAGAAGAGGATCACCGGACTGAAGGGCTCAAACAAGATCTCACGGAGGAAGCACAACTTGTCCTGGGCCCTGCTGGACAAGTGAGACACAAATGAGAAAAGGGGAGAGGGAGGTTCTTGAGAGACAGCACCAGAAGCAGACGGGAGGACTGCTGAGACATACACTGGATTGAACATCTGGACTAATGTTCAGTGGTTAGTACAGGAAGCAGGCTCGCCTTCATCCTTATTCTCTGCCTTATAGTTTAAAGGTAGACCTCTCTGCACAAGCCTCAGGCCACCTCTGGGTTCATCCTTTCCAGTAGATTTCACATCAACTGCACCAGCTCAGTCTTCTTTCAACACTACTGTCTTCTTGCCTCTACCCAGCTTCTGAGCCTTTAGTGTCCGCCTTACCCTGAACCCCATTCCCATTGCTTTCAGGACAAAACCAAACACTTTAGCCCGATATTCAGTGTTCTTCACATTCTGATACTACCCTGCCTTTGGTTGCGTCTCCTTTTCCTCACAGTTCTTCCATCTATGCCTTTCGTTCATGCTTCTATCAACACAAACTCTAATTCAAAATTACCTCCTTTCTCTCCTTAACCATCTAGTTCATCATTATATCTGTGTACAAACTATTTGTGAACTTTCTGGTTCTTTGCCAATTTTCAAATTCTTTTAAATTTTTAAGTAACTTTCCAATCTTTGCTAACTTTCTTAACTCCCTACATTTTCTTTGTGCTCACAGAATACGCCCATTCCATACACCAAACAAGTACATTTGTAGTATTCCTTCAGCTAGAATTTTATATTGTTATTTCAATTGGAGGGAGGTTAGCTAATTTTTAAAATAGAGATCTTAGTTTTCAACCTGTACTGTAAGTTCCTCAAGACTCTGAGTCTTCCTGCAAGCACAGTAGTTGATTAATTACTAGGGATGACAGGAACAGGAAGGTCAACTTACAAGACTAACTGAAACTACCCAAATGGGGACAAATAAAGCATAAGAAAATGTTGGATGCCAACATCGATGGGTTATTGACCAGGGTCCCTGGAAAATAAAACATGAGATGCTAAGGATTTTGTTATTGGTTTGTATTGTTTTTGCTTTAGCTTTTGTTTTGGGAGTCTGAGATTTGCATTTGGAAGTTAATGCTCTTGGGTCAATACCTGTGGGGCATGAGAGTCAAGGGGTGAGTGAGAGAACTGGGCAGAGGAAGAAGAACGAAGTTGATATAGTTGTAACAGTCTTCAGTCAATCCCACAGGGAATCTCTGGATCTAGGATGACCCTTAAGTTATCCCAGTTGAAGCAAAGGGACCAGGTCTTTGTAGGTCGATTTAGACCAATCTTTGCATGTGGACTGGAACTGGGAAAGGGGAATAACTCTGGGTAAGGCAACTGCTTTTGGCAATTCATGAGGAGGGAGGCAGCTATGAGCTGTCAGGAGCCAAAACTCCTTGGCTTCATCCTAAAGGCGGAGTCTGGTAGTATTCTTCAGAGTCCACTGCAGCTGGGTAATGTGACAGCATGAGTCTTCTCACCTCAGCCTTTGTGTTGGGCACTCAGCTCCACCTGGGATCACTCTGTTCTCTGGCTATCATGACCTACATGCCCGACCTGACTTTAAACGTGTTCATTTGTAGATCAGAAATCTAGTCTTTCATAAAACCTCCCTTCCTTGTAGTTTCTCTTTCTACGTATCAGAAGGAAAAAATTAAAAACTGCTTATTAACTGGACCAGAAACTGATCAGTCTCTAAATCCTCAGCACTTGCTCTGGAATCAGATAAGTAACTTTCATCAGATGATTTCTGGAATCTCAAATGAAGGGCTTCCTGGGAGGTTCAGCCATCATGGGATTCATTTTAGGCAAGATTGGCAGGATAGGATAGCCTTGGGGTTTCAGCACTTCCCAGAAACACCAGCTAACCAAACACTTGGAAATGTCAAGCCAACAACAAGGAAGAGCCTGTCTTAGCATGAGGAAAGGGAAATTGACATAGCAAGAGGTAACAAGGAGCTGGTCTGAATTACTTTGCTGATTCATGGCCACCTTGAGAGCTGCTGCTTCCACTTGGGTGGCCTTCTCCCTCAATCCATCACCCCTGCCACTTCTCATATTTAGATCTTTTGTTACTAATGATGGTGGTGATGATTTGAGAAATTTAACAAAACACAGAAAAAAAACAAGAATAATGAAACAAACATGCAGGTATCCCTTCCAGGAATTAACTTTTGTTAACTTTTTGTCATATTTGCTTCTGTGTTCTTAATTAAAGAAAAAAATACACACACACACACACACACACACATACACACACATACCTGTTTTATATATGTGTATCTGTTACATACACATTATACCTGTTTTACTATATATTATATTACATTACATAACATTATATATAATATTATACCTGATATATATAGATCAAGTATAATGCAAATCCCCTCTGCTCCTCCTTCCCATAGTCAAAACCATGACTGCTGTGCACCTTTCCAGCTCATTTTAATAATTTTAAATGCATAGGCCTGTGAGAATATAAAATATTGTCATGCATGGTTTTTAAGTTGACATAAATGTATACTATATTGTACTATAATTTGTTTTTCATTAACTCTCTTTGAAAATTTTTCATATTGCTATATACACACTTAGTTCATTTTTAATTGCTTACGATAGTCTGTCAAAGAAGCATGCTACATTTTATTTCTTCATCCATCTATTGATGGACCTTGAAGTGGCTTCCAAGGTTCTCCTTTTTGGGCTTTTTTTCCTGTTCCTGACTTCTTTGACAGCTCAAAATGAATGAAATGTCTCTCTCTCTCTCTCTTTTCAAATTTCTTGCTGAGATTGACCAGGCCTCCAGAGAAGAATTCCTGCTATATCTTTGTTCTTTGCCCTTCTGCCTCAGCACTGACAAATACCAGGTGCTGGTTTCTAGAATTCCCATTGTTTTCTGAGTTGGTCCTGCCAATAGATCTCAATTCTAGCCAGACCTAAAGAATGGGTTATGGAAGTGACAAATATAGGCAAAATAAATCAGTTCATTTGGCTTCAAAATAAAATTAGAGCTATTTCTGGGAATTTATCCCAAGAAAATAATTTAAAAAGAAAAAATCTATTTACATGAAGATTTTTATTATAGAGCTATTTTTAATGAGGGAAAATGAGAATCAAACTAGTCAACAATGAGGAGTCATTATAAATCATGATACCTCAACTCAATAGAATATTAGTCATTCTTTTACAACGATGACTCTGAAAACTCCATATTAGGCAGAAATGCATGAAATTGCTCTACCCAGCTCAAAATAGTTGAAAACCAGCACTTTCATGTAATCCAACATAAGAGTAACAGGAAAACAGATGATGGTATAATGTTAGATAAAAAATGCAAAAGTAAAACCACATCTACAATATATGAAAATATATTTGGACAAGAACTTGAAGGAAGCATGACAAAATTAAAACTGGTTCTACTGAAGAAGGAAGATGGGAAAGAACTAAAACTTAGACTTACATCTCTAGGATCCTATAAACATTATTAGTTAAATGCACCACACACACAACCTTCATTATTTCTACTCACAGATGAGGTAACTGTGGTTAGGAATGGTTAAGCTAGTTGCTCAGTGTCACAAGTCAATAGAATGGCAGAGCTGGGAATTTGCATCCAGACCTCTTTCATTCCAAAGCCTCTCCTCCACCCATATCCCTCTCTGGGAGGATGAAAGAACTATCTTTTCCTTATAGTTCTCATATTATTTGCGCAATAAATTCAAATGAAAAATTCCCAAAGTGGGTGAGGATAAGGAAGATAGGTTGTGAAACATTTCCTCCTGTTCCTATCTGGTCCAGAGTGGCAGGGGATCTACTAGAATGGCTCTGATTTTCCAAGCTTGCCCTTAGGGTACCAGAACAGGAGGCTTCTGGGAAGAGGGTGACAGTCAATAGAGCTGATTGAATGGGGAATGAGATCAACCATATACTGCCTAAAGCCACTTGATCAAAGCTCTTCAACAAAGAGACCTCAGCTACTCCATGACTCTGTCTAGAGCAAGATGAAACCATTTGTGGGTATATGGATGTTCTCAGGGAGAAGCCTCCACATTCCAGCCTGAATCAATGAGCAGAGGAGCGCTGGACTAGAAGGCAGGACTTCCGGGTTTCTTAATTCAGTTTCTAAGTGGATGTGTGTCCTTTGGTGAGTCACCAAGGTTCCCAGTTTTCTCATCTGCAACATGAAAGGGTGGCTCTTTTTTCTACCCAGAGAGTGTAGTCTGCTACCTGGAGACGTCACGTGTCAGGCTTCTGAATGTTGAAGAAAGTGCATATTCCTCTTACCTTCACACTTTCAGTAAAGGAGGGACTTCCACCAACACTTCCGCTTTTCTCACCACCCACTAATGTGATCACTACCTCATGTCCTAGATCAAGGGTGGTGGAGATACTCTGTCACAAAAGTGCAAAACAGGCTCTGTCCATTCTTACTTCATCCACTTGTGAGCAGGTGGGCCGAGTTGTACTTTGTGCTCCTGCTCTTAGGCAGAAAGCATGCCAGGTCAGGCTATAAACCTGCCTCCAAAGGAAGACCTGGAGACTCAGCCCCCTCCTTAGCATTCTGTCCCACCAGTTACCGGCTACAGCTCTCCAGGTAACTGGCTGGCTAAGAGTCAGCTGTGCAAACCCCAGGGAGGGCACCAAAGTTTAAACTCAGAGTAAGGGGAAGAGAAAGGAGTGAGAAGCCCCATTATGACTTCGAGGCCGATTTATATAGTCCAGCATAGAAGGCCTGCAGCCCCGAATTTGGTGGTTCATAAAGCTGATCCTGAAATTTGATCTTCCTCAAGCTCCTTGTATCTGTTTGCCACTGGTAAAAAAACCAGAAGAGAAAATGAGTGGGTAATTGCCACCCCCAAACCTCTAATACAGGACCAAAATCTGGAAGAAATACCAGCCCAAGATGAGGTATAACCTCCTCATCAAACTGTTACTATGAAAATGAAAGAATAAAGGGGTCAGAAGAGAAACTGAAGAAAAGCAGAACTGAAATAGCATTTCTGCAATGAGCTTTGTGAGGGACAGGGCTGAGTTAAAACGGGAATGCCAAATTCTGAGTTCCAGGATCTGTGGGGACAGTGAGACGTGGGTAAGTCTAACCCAGCCAGAGGTGTGCTGGCCCACCCGAGGCACCAACACACAGGTAAACAGGGCAGAAGTAAGACGTATACTCTGGTTATGGGGTCACACTGGGAGGTGGGGAAGCAGGGTGGAGAGGTGGACTGTCTTCCACCCCAGAGAGCCTGAAATCAAACACCACCATCATTACCTCTAAGATCAGTGACCACTGGCAAAAGCTAAGCCATTGCACCCTCAGTTTTCCTAAATGCAAAACAGGAATCATAATAGTCCCCCAGTAGAGTTGTTGGAAGTATTTAATGAACTAATCCATTAAAAGCACAGGCACATTTAGTGTTCTAAAACCAATGGGCTCCCCACCCAGACACACTAGATCGTAAGTTCTGAGAGGGAAGGGCCATTGCTGCATTTGCTAATTTGCAGACAGACCCTCAATGCCTAATGCAGTCTCTCAGAAAATACTTGTTGTTGTTCATTGTTGTTACCAAGACTGTGGTATTGAAGAAGGGGCTTGAAGAAACAACATTTATACCTTCTTTGTTCTCCCTAGATGACCTTCCCTTTCATTTGAGCCAGCTAAATACATTGCTAAGGATAAGCATATATCTTTCCCATCTAAGGATTCAGTTTCCCCCTGCTACTTCAGGAAATATATGGGGAGATGAGACTTAATCTCCATCAATATAGCTGGAGTCTCGGTCTGATTCTCGTTCCCCAACATGGTCCCTTATTTGAGGGATGTGATATAATACGATCCATTCGATTTCATTTGATTGATTCAAAAACCCCTTTCTTATTCTCATTCCAAATTCTCCAAATTTCAAGGGAAGAGAACAACCAGGTGCTAGGAGATAATCTCCGATGTCGTAATAAGTGCCCTTGTGTGGTTGGTAGCATTGGGCGAGGAAGGGGCCGCTGGTGAGTAAAGACTACAGGCAGATTATGGACGATATTCCCTATGCTGTACTTTATATCCCCACAACTGTTTTGTAATTACCAATGTGTACTTCACTTTTTCAGCCACTAAGTATGGTGCTGGGTGGGTACTGGAAATATGGGGGGGGGATACTTGGTGAGGTGTGTGACTGTCTAACCACTATGTTGTATGCCTGACACTAATGCAAAATAATATTGAATGCAAACTGCAATTTTAAACAAGACTAAAACAAGAGATGCTTTGTCCAATTTAAATAACTTACTTTTTGAGAATAAAGTTTACCCACTTATAGCCAGACTAAACAGTTGGCGATGAGGGTTTTGGATCCTGGAACCCTGCCAAGGAGGGGAAAATTGATTTTCATTTATGGTAGACCAGTGCTATGAGCCCAATCCAGTTCCTAGTTATCATTTAGGATTTGAATTCTAGGTAGACTATAGGCAGGTCCTTTCTCACTCACTAATTCACTATCTTATAGCCCCTGAGTTGCCGCAGTCACACATCTTTGGTGGCCAGGCCCCAGGTGACCATCTGCAAGCTGGTGTAGCATCAGGAGCATCTTAGATGTTTTGCAGATGTTCAAGTTTATACATAGAGGTTGTCTGTCTAGACAGCTAGTCAAACCTCTTCACATCTCCCATGAGCCTTGCCCTGACTCTGCTTCCATCCAGCTGCGGGGATGACTGACAGTTTGGAAACCTTAGAGAAATGTACTTTCTAAACATGGAATCTTGAAGTGAAAAAATTGAATGGGGACCACAGGACCCCACTAGGAAGGGTTCACAAGTGAGGAAACATGTTCAAAACCTCCCAGTCTAGCAGACTAAGAACTTGAGCTAAGTATTTGGACACTAAAATCACTGTTATTACACTAGATGACCTGGATATTGAGAAATATCTTGCCTCTCTCCACATTTAAGAGTATTCATTGTCTATGAAAACAGGATTTGTCAAGTCATCTTCTATACTATAGACACTTAAAGATTCTGAACCTTAAAGAGCCCACATTTCAGAGATGTCAACATTATCTAGGAGGTAATTTGTTTCAAGCATATGAAAATAAACTCCATTAGTTTGCTAGGTCTACTGTAACAAAGTACCATAAAATGGGTGGCTTAAACAATAGAAAGTTAATATCTCATAGTTCTGGAGGCTAGAAGTTCAAAATCAAGGTGTTCTCAGGGTAGGGTTCATTCTTTCTGAGGGCTGCGAGAGAAGGATCTGTCCCAGGCCTCCCTCTTTGGTTCATATATGCCTGTCTTCTCTCTACGTCTCTTCACATTATCTTCCCTTTATGCATGTCTCACTGTGTCTAAATTTTCCCATTTTATAAGGACATCAGTGATATTAGAGCAGGGTCCACACTTAATAAAGGACCCTATTTCCAAATAACAACACATTCTGAGGGACTAGAGGTTAGGACTTAAACATGAATTTTGGGGGAACACAATTGAACCCACAGCAAACTCTAAATCAGTGTTTCCCAAATTTCAACCATTTGTGTGTGTACCATCATCATACCTTTGCTTTAATCATATGCCATCTCTATGATTATCCGTGGCCCCTTAATATTTAAAAGTCAAATACTGAAATAGATTTAATGTAAAAAGTAACTTGAGCTCTTATGTAAATAATAAACCAATGCTTTTCTAAAAGACAGGATGGGGCAAAAGTAGGCTTAGAGTTGTTCATATGGAAAATAATACAGTAATTAATAAATAATATAATAAACTCCATTTAATGTACTCACAACTGTAACCCTACTTTTGTCCTACCCTGTAATTAGCATTGTTATTAGAATTAAAAAGTACTTACATCACCTAACACTATGTCATGTGCCACCATTGATGTGCATGTCACACTTTGGGAAACACAAATTCAAATGGCTTCTGAGTGTGTGGGTTTGCATGTATTCAGTATGAGATGGGTTTTCATGGGTATTTTTTTAATTTTATTTTTTATTTTTAGTTAAAGATTTTATTTATTTATTTTCAGAGAGAGGAGAAAGGAGGGAGAAAGAGAGGAAGAGAAACATCAATGTGTGAGAGAAACATCAATTGGTTTCCTCTTGTTGGCCCCCAAATGAGGACCCAGCCTGCAACCCAAGCATGTGCCCTGATAGGGAATTGAGTGGGCAACCGTTCAGTTCACAGGCTGGCGCTCAATCCACTAAGCCACGTCAGCCAGGGCTATGGGTATTTATTGAATGAAGCAAATCCTATTTAAGAGGTAGTAGTTCCTGCAACTCCAAGTACTCCAAAGCAGTTCTCTGCATCTCTCTAGCCTCACAGAAACAGCTCACCTTTCTGTGTGGCAGGATCACAAGATTCTAAAATGGGAAAGCACAACGGGGAGGGGTCCACACCTCACCTTTCTGCTCTCTAGAAATTTGTTCAATTGCTGACAGTGACACATAAAAGAGCTATAATTTTGAAGGGATAAAACTCATTGGCTTACTTGCTTCTTAATGAGCTATTGAACCTCTTGCTGTGAAAAGTTTGGGGTGGAATAAGCTGATCTTAAGGATAACAGTAGGGAAGAACATCATCCCCATAGTCTTCCCAGCTTACCTTCTACACATCCGACCACTGGACAGATCCTCTAGAACAGGATAAATAAATCTGCTCCAGGAGCCTCTCCTACGTCCATAGCAGGCATGACCAGCATTCCATGGACCTCTTTACTACGGGCCTATAAGGGCCTCAAAATCCTTTTCAACACAACACTCCAGGAAGCCACTACCAACTTATCAGCATTGTGTACAGAAAGGAAACCAATATACCAACTCCTATCCGGTGCTGCTTTCTTTGGCCTCCACTAAGGGCCAACCCTACAAGTAGCTCAGGAAAAGCTCTTCACCCCCTGTTCTCCCATCCTCTCTATTCCTTTCTAACATCTGACTCTTACTCTCCAGGACTCGCCTTAAATGCACCTCTCCAAAGAGAGCTTTTCCATAGAGACCTTAGCTATCTAAATAAATGCCTAAACGACTCCCATTATTCTGCATCTTGGAGTTTTGTTTGATCCCTTCATGTCATTTACCATGACTTGTTTTACCATTGCTTGGGTACTGACTTTTTAAAATCGTCCTGCCCACTGGACTGCAGACTCCTTGAAAATAAGGGTTACACTGGTCTTGTTCACTGATCATCACTAACATACACTATGCACTCAATAAATTTTTGTTAAAAGGAAAACAGAAAGGAGAGGGACAAGAAAACAGAAGAAAACAAAGGAAGGAAAGGGAAAAGAAAAAAGGAGGAAGGAAAAGGAGGGAAGAGTTACCTCATTTAATCCTCATAGCAATGCCGAGAGGCAGTTATTATGATTAAGCTTATTTTTCAAATGAGAACACTGAGGCACAGAGAATAACTCCAACACAGCCCCTGTCCTTGGGTAGTTGAGAGTCTGAATGTAAAATGATGATGATGATGATGATATTCATAATACTAATAAGAGTAGTAATTTAAATACAGATGTAAGTGAGAAATTGGAAGATCATACATAAGACAGAAGATGTGTCAGCTGTATGAGTGGTATGTGAGTGCATGTGTGTGTACTAAAGCATCTCAATCAATGAATGAGTGCTTCTTTTCCTCATAAATGTAATGGGTGTGATCCAGGGTTCTTGATGAATGTTTAACAACCAGATTTCCAGGTGTAGTTCCTGATGGATGTTGATGCTATTTCATTTGTGTTAATGAGGAAAATGAAAGTGAAATAAATCATTAGAACACATGTCAAAAGTTCATTCATTGTGAAGGATGTAACTTCTTTGTTGAATTAGGTAATAGTTTTAAACACTGAAAGAACATTTCCTCGATTTTTTCTGTTTACAAAGTGAATACTACAGTATGAGGCAAAAATAGGTTTACAGTTCTCAGTACACAAAACACAGAGTTTAATCTTATATTATTAATTATTGTATTATTTTCCATAGGAACAACTGTAAACCTACTTTTTCCCCACCCTGTATGTATACAACACCCTCTTACGTTAAATGCACACCATTATTTTCTGTATCACTTCCTTAAGTCTAGACCAGGAGTCAGCAACCTATAGCCTATGGGTTCCTATTTTTATAACACTTATCAGTTGACTGTTTTTTCACGATTTTTAAGGATTATGAATAATAAAGAGAAAGAGGAGGGGAAAGCAGCGAAGAGGGAGGGGGAAGAGGAGAAGCAGTAGCAACAAGGTGGTAGCAAAGCCTAAAATATTTACTCTCTGGATCTTTACAGAAAAAGTTTGACAATTCTTGGTCTATATAATCAACAAAACAACAAATCCAGACTTGATTCAGTAGCACTGCAGACTTCTGCAGTGTAAGTAAATACCCTCCCCATGGCTGGTTTCAAGGTAAGAGAGTTGAGAGGAGACATACAGTCAGGCGGCACTCTGTAGTTATTCCCACCACACGGAAATAGTAGACATAGGTGATCTCTAGAACCTCTGGTAGACAGTGATAGGCACAGTGAAATAATGAAGTGGTGAGTTCTGAGTATTCGTTACCTTTAAAACATAACTGTATTCCATTGTAAATTTATAGGATTGTATTTTTAATAATGGCTATTTTTAATAATTGCCTCACATGAAATTTTAACAACTGCCTCTTGCAAAACAAAATGAGCTGGGCCCAGCACACCACCATGCAGTCAGAGAGGCAGCTGGCTGCCTGTAATGTTAATGTTGAAGCTACAGCAACCCATGCATTGCTGCAGACTAGGCAGGTCTAGCTGGTAGAACATCTTTTAAGAACACATTCATTACAGCCTTGTTTATAATTGTAAATATTTTTTAAAGATCGAAGTATCTACCGGCAGAAGAGTAGATAAATAAAACATTGTGTATTTGTATTCTGCAATATTTGTATTATGGGATTCATGTTATGTCACGGTGGTAATGTATTATCTAATTCTGCATGCATCAGCAGGGATAGATCTCAAAAACAAAATGTGTAAAAAAGAACTTTCAGAAAAATATGTATGGATAATGCAATTTATGTTATTTTGAAAACAAAGAACACAAACTGACATAGTATTTTATGGATATATCAAGTGTGGTGAAGGTATAAAAACATGTGGGGGGGTGCCTCCCAAATTGTGACATCAGGGGGGTTAGGATGAGCAACAAAAAAGAGGGATGGAATGGGTGAGCAAAGAGAACTACAACTTGATCTACTGATAATTTTTGTTTCTTTTTATAAAATTAAGCAAGTAGAACAGATGTTGGCAATTATTAATATTATGTGGTAGAAATAAGAGTGCTTATTATATTCTCTGGGTCCAAAATTATAGAAAAATTTTGTTTTAAAAACCCAGCCATAGTCCAAAGTACAGAAAACACTCAGCCTCCTCTGGCCAGCTTGGCCAGGGAGCCTTGTCTCTCCTCACACGGGGCCATCCACCCTCTTCGCAGCACCCAAAATGTGCAGACCCAGTGCTGCTTGTCCATCACGCTCCAAGATCTACTTGGATCCAACCTGGGAACTCACATTGAGGTTGGGGTCTCCCAGCCACTGACAAAAAGATACAGATGCCTCAGCTGGAGTATAAATTAGTATAAGCACATTGGAAAACAATTGGACATTATTTTGTAAGACTGAACAAATGCATTTACCATTTCCCAGCAATTGCTCCTAAGCCAATGTATCAAATTTGCATACATGCACAAGAAGAAGACGTGCAAAATTGTTCATAGTGGCATTGCTCATCATGACAAATATCGAAGGTAAAGTATTTTTGGTATTGGCAATTATTCCTATATTCTCTCTCTTAATGAACTATTTTTGAACTAGGAAATGTATTATTTGTGGAAGGAAAAGACATGTTAAAATTGGTTTCATCTGTTTCATAAATAGTAAAGTGATTTGGATTACTGCTTGGATTAGCAGCAATTTGGATTACTGCTAGGCTAAAGTATGGCTTTTATCATTGCATCACATATTTAGGTTAAACATTTTTAAAATGCTCTTTTCTAACTCTAGGAGATCAACAACATTGATGTCAAAATTAGTAAAAAGTTCTCTAAATTCATTTATCACAGGCTGGAGGGGTGGGAGAGGTGATGGCAGAGGCAGACTGAGGGGAAATTACAAGCTCACAGATTTCAGGCTCCCAATCACCACCCTCCCACCCCATCCTGCCCCCATCTACTGAGCACCAAAGTGTATCTCCTTGCAGAGACCCATGTTTGTTGAGTCTGAGAAACTATTAGATTAATTGTTGGCATGTTATCTATTTATAAGTATATTAATTTTGACTTCAAGTTTATTTTCGAAGGTTCTCTTCTTTAGAAGGAGAACTGAGAGAAGTTTGAGGTTTAACTTTTCCCACCAAATGATTTTTTTATTTACAAAAATAATTATTTTCAGATTCTTTAAATATGAACTACATAAGCCCAGAATTCCAAAATCTCCTGCTTCTTCATAGTGACTATTTTATGGCTGAAACGTACCACAGAGATATACATATACAAATACATCTGGTGTTAGAGTAGGAAAGATCTTCCAACTTGCAAAACAAAACACAAAACTCACTGTTATTCTTCCCAAACCCAGCCTGCCCCAGCACTCACAGAAAGAAGTTCCTGCATTTAATGTTGCAATTCCACACACAAAAAGAACAATTAACCTTGCACGTGTCAGAAGTTAAGTGACCTGTCCAGGATCTCTGGACAAGCATCATTGTCAGGACCAGGACCCAGTCCAGAGAAAAATCTTTGTTGCTAGTCAGTCTATTTCCTGCTTTTCCATCAGTTTTCATATACAGTTCCCTGAAAAGAAACTGCTTCGTCTTCATTTGTGGTTTTGTCTCCACCATTCCTCGAGATGTGTTGAGAGCCTTTGTGACTTGACTTTTCAGGTGATATTGTTTGCATTTTCATCACATAAAAGGGATGGCTGGCAGCTCACCTGATAACCCCACCATGCCATACACATGAATACCAATTACCACCCGGAAGACCAGTTTGATCTTCACTTGTCAATGGATCCTTCCTGATAACACTTCCTACAGCTTCTATGGGTGGATGGCTGGGCACCAAGTCCCACAGAGTAGACATGTCTGCTTCCTGAAGACTAAAGGGGGAAGCTTTTCACAAACTTGGGTCCCTCTACCTCCTGCCCTCTCTACTCTCTTCCAAGTATAGCCAGAGACTTAGCCTCCATTGTTTAAGCACTAAGTGCAGAGAAGAACAGAGGGGGCTCTATAAAAAAAATGGCAAGAGGATGCTTCCAGCCACTCCAAGGACTTCAAAACTCTTTTGCTGCAGAAGATTTGCAAAGGAATGAGAAGTTCTCATTGTCCTACAGAAGAATACAACATGTACTGCCTACCCTCTAATTCATCACACACACACACACACACACACACACACACACACACACACACAGAGGTTATATCTAAACAGTCCTTCAACATGGTAAATGGCAGAGCCTAGTACTTTCATTGAGATTTGAGAACCACTGCATTGCAACAGATTCTCTGTGGTTAAAAAGAGTGTCCCCCTCAAAGGTAAGGCTATACTATCATGAGAAAGTTATGGAGAGGAAACTAGTGCTTCAGGAAATGCCTGCAAGATTCAAGATTCATAGAGATACTAGGAAGTTAAGGCAGTTGGTAATTTACCTCCCATTCAATTTAAATATTCTTTTTAAAAATATTTTATTTATTTTTAGAGAGAGGGGAAGGGAGGGAGAAAGAGAGGGAGAGAAACATCAGATGTGAGAAAGAAACATCAATTGGTTGCTTCTGGCATGTGCCCTGACCAGGGACCAAACCCACAACCCAGGCCTGTGCCGCAACCAGGAATCGAACTGGTGACCTTTCACTTTGCAGTATCATGCCCAACCAGCTGAGCCACACTGGGGTCAGGGCTCAATTTAAATATTCTTTGCATCCTGATATATACTATAAGGAAGTTTGTGCACTTAACAGCCCATGTCAGGAGGGATATATAATCATACATAGAACAACATAAAGGAAAGAGAAAGCTGAGTATCCCTGATTCTTCAGAGGAGAAATTCTCTCAACACGCCACAAGGCTGCGGAGATGCACAAATGGCCCTGGAAACAAGCTGAGAAACTTTCTTTCCTGGGGGCTGCCCTGGGCCACAACACAGCACACATCCAGTATTAATCAGAATGCATTGCCCCAGATCCAAGAGGCTCATTTTCTCCTTGATGCTTTCAATATGCTAGTGATTTAAGCAGAAGCAGAAGGGATTCAAAGTGGGTCCTCTGTGTGTATGAGCAAGGCTGGGGAGTAGATGTCAAAATCAAAATGCAGAGATAGAAATATGATGTTCGTAGGCTGCAGACAAATGCATTTGCAATATGATGTCCGTAGGCTGCAGATGAATGCATTTGCAACTGTGGGCAGAAATGTTTCTCCCAGAAATCCTCAGGAAAAATTCACTGGTTGAGACTTTAGTAGGAAGCCCTGTTACCACAGTTGGGTGTCTATGTTATTCTTGGAAAAATTTCTACAGACATATAGATTCATTCTCAAAGGAGGAATGGTTCCCACATTCTGGACTCGAAAGCCATAGTGATAAACTCATTGGAGACAGGGATGCCAACTCTTTCATTATCGGTGCTTTAACTCCCACATTTAGAAAAAGGTGACAGTGGCTTCCCCACAGAGTTTTTGTGAAAAACAGTATGGCAGAGGTGACAGTGCTCCAAAAGGGGGGCCATGCAACACCTCAGTCAACCAAGAGCAACTTCCTGGTTGTGTCCGGTTGGCAGTGCCCTTAGACAAGCAGCAGGTAACAGGAGAGCAAGTCTACTTTCACAGATGTGCACTAAGTGCCACACGCTATGCTGGGGACATTTTATCCCCTACCTTACTCAGTTCTTGCAAACCCCCTGCAAGAATGCGTATTGCTATTCCTACTTCACAGACAGGGAAACTGAGGCTTAGATTGGGAAGGAAACTGGTAGTGACTGTGTCCCCTAGAAGAGGCTACAAAGGCCACGTGCTCACTTTCAACGCCGTCCCCCCACCCAGAGAGTGAGTGTGGGCCCCAATTCTGGTCCATACGACCTGAGGGGGATCTGCCAAGGCCTTTGGTGAGGGTTTTACTCCCTAATAGAAGGTGTGCAGATGAAATCCTCTTGCTTTCCCCTCACTGCACATCCTCATCTCTGCCTGTGACCTTTGAAACTGTTGCCGCCTTCCCACAGCCACAATGGCTGACCTACCAACTCACCAATGGAATACAAGGGAAAGAAGGAAAGTGCTTATGAGCCAGTCATGGTACCATAGCCTCGAGCCATCAAATGAACCAACATAAACAGCCTCTGGGTTTCTCCTAGTGTGAAAGAAAAGAAGAAAAGAAAACCGCCCTCGGTGTTCCCTGGCATTTACCAAACGGAGTTGAAAACTTATGTCCACATGAAAACCTGCACACAGATGTTTACGGCAGCTTTATTCATACGCCAAGACTTGGAAGCAACCAAGATGTTTTTCAGTAGGTAAATGGATAAACTGCAGCATATTCAGACAATGCGGTATGTTTCAGCCCTAAAAAGAAAAGCACTATCAAGCCATGAAAAGACATGCAGAAACCTTAAATGCATAATATTGTCATGAGAGAAGCCAATCTGAAAGGGCTGCATACTGTACGATTTCAACCACATGACAATCTGGAAAAGGCAAGACTATTGAGATAGTGAAAGATGAGTGGTTGCCAGGAGGTGAGGGTGAGAGTGAGAGATGAACAGGAGGAGAGCAGAGCATTTTTAGGACAGTGGAAGTACTCTCTATGAGAATATAATTGTGAAGACATGTCATTATAAATATATCCAGACACAGAATATGCAGTACCAAGATGAATCCTAGTGTAAACTATGGACTCCAGGTCATAATGATGTGTCAATCAATGTGCGTTTATCAGCACAGGGGGAGGTTGGGTATGCTGGTATATGGAAAATCTCTGTATCTTTCCCTCAATTTTGCTGTGAAACTAAAGCTTTTCTTAAAATATAAAGTCTTAAATTTTTAAAAAGCCTTTGGATTAAGCTATTGCAGTCACAGCTTCCAGTTCCTGCTCCTCAGCCCTCCTAACTGATACACCTCCCACTGCTAATTTGAGCAAACAAGAAAGAATGGGATGGTTTACAAAGCCAAGGACTGCAGGCTGCAGCAGGCAGGGTGCGGTCAGAAAACAGAAACCACATTGGTAATTTTAAGGGTGGAATATAAAGACTTATTAACTAGGTACTAAGGACTTTAAGCAAAATGAGAACAGTGAAGTATGACATAGATCCTTACAGCAGCCGCCACCTCTAGGGCTGCGGGAGCAACGGCAGGGGGTTGGATTACAATATAGAAGCCTAGAGAAGGGTCTCTGAGGACCCAAGACCCCCATGATTATTGCAGGAAAAGCCAAAAGGCTGGCACTGGTTTCCTGGGTCGGGAGGTTTATGTGGCCACTTCTGAGAGGGCAGGGGGAGTGGGGCTGCTGCTGTTGGAAGGAACTGCCCCTACTCAGTTGAAGAAGCACTGCTGAGCTGACACAGACAGGAAGAGGAACAAGTAGGAAGAGCATGTCTCGATACTCTCCCCCACTTTAAAGCTTCCCTCCAGGGCCCGACTGGCAGAGCCTAACAGGGAACTGCTGGCAAAGCAGAAACATGGTCTCCAAGTCCCAGCCCCAGCATCGCAGAGCAGAATCTAGGAGGGAGTACTTGAAACTTCGAGGAAATAATTAGCACACAAGGTGTACTAGTTTCCTGGGGCTGCTGTAACAAAATACCACAAGCTGGGCAGCTTCAAACAAAGGAAATTTACTCCCTTCCCGTGTGGAGGCCAGGAGTCTGACATCAAGGAGGCAGCAGGTCCGTGCTCACCTCCAGGGCTCTGGAGAAGAATGCTTGCCTGTGTCTTCTACTGCTGGTAGTTGCTGGCAGTTCTTGGCACCCCTGAATTGTAGCTGCATCACTCCAATTTCTGCCTGTTTTCACACGGCCATCTTCCCTCCATGTGTCTGTCTTCACACAGCCTTCTTGTCAGGACACTCGCTAGTCATTAGATTTAGGGCCTCCTCTAATCTAGTATGGACTCATCTTAACTAATTACACCCACAAACTTCTTATTTCCAGAGAAGGTCACATTCTGAGAGCCCAGGTAAACTTTGGAATTTTGATTTTTGGGGGGCATCCTATTCAACCCAGTACAACTTTAGCCTTTTGTGGTAGGGTTGGGGGGCTGGGAAGGCTCCAGTGATAGTGAGGCTTCAGCTGTTCTACTATCTGTCTGAGTAAGTGGTCAGTGATATTATGGACCCAGAGAAGAAAGGCATTTCTATTTTTATTAGATTACAAAGCTATTCCTAACTCTACTCAAAGTTCAGGATGTTGGCTCTTTTTCATGCAAGACAAGCTTCTCCTTTTCCAATACCAGAGCTAAAAAAGTTTTTTAAATAAATATAATAACTGAGTAAATATTAGCTGAAACAAAACCGGAGTAAATGTGGAAGAAATGAACCCATACTGAAAGTGCACTAGGTGTCAGATTCTTTGCATAGTGTCTCTGTGGTCCGTCTGGTCAAGAGCAATGCCTACCCTGCTACATGCACTAAGTGAGGAGATGGGTCAGAAGGCAATGGAGAGCATATGACATGGACATGCAGGTAACACAGAAGTGTGGTTCAAGCAAAGGGCCCAGAAGACATCAGTGAAGTGGCTTTAACAGGACAAATGCTAATGAACAGGAGATAGCATATTTAATATATTTAGGTTCTTTTCAGAGAAATATTTTCCAGACTACCTGGATTCAAATCCTGACTCTTACTCCTCCTACCCGTATACAAATGCCTTAGCCACTCTGTACCTCAGTTTCCTAATCTGGAAGTTCCGAAAATGGGAATAACAATAGCATGGACCTTGTGGTGTTAATATAATAATTAAGTCAGTTAATATTTGTAAAATACTTAGAATGGTGTCTGGCACATATTTTTGTTAGATAAAATAGTGTTTGTGAAATAAAATAGACATGGTAAGTGGCACTAGGGTTTGTTTGTGGTATTACAATGATACCCTCAAGAACTGTAATTTGTTGGTTATGCCATATTTATTTATTTTTACTTTTATCATATGAGATTTCCTTTCAGAATATTTTAGCCAGGCCTGTAACAACACTTTGTGAGAGAGAGAGAGAGAGAGAGAGAGAGAGGAGAGAGAGGAGAGAGAGAGAGAAAGAGAGAGAGAGAGTGTGTGTGTGTGTTTGGGCGGGGCAGATTACAGGAAAGGGGAGTGTAGAGCTAATAAAGATGGGTCAGTCCAGCAGATTTTTGCATTTCCCTTCTCTGACATCTTTGGGAGACCATACACAGTCCATGAGGCTCTATTTAGATGACCAATCACAATGTCAGTGTATTCCTTAAAGTTTGATACATGCATGGCTAGAGAAAGGTCTCTCTGTTCCTTTGACTGCTAAGTTATTAAGATGAGAATAGGAGATTGCTAACTGCCTTTTTTCTTACTATATGTAAAAAACCTGGCTGAAGACATCTAGAAGAAACCAAAATCAAGAGATAAGAACAAGAAAGAGATCCTTGACCTCATTTGATACCCTGGATCACACAATACCTGAAGCCCTTCTTTGGATATCCCAGTCACATCATCCATTCATTTTTCTTTTGTGTCTACTCCAATCTGAACTCTGTCTCTGTCTTGTGCTACCAAAAGAATGCCATCTACGTTCTCCTCTAGGACTTTTATGTTGTTGTGACTTATATTTAACTCTTTTATCTATCTTGAGGGTTTTTTGTGTATGGTGTAAGTTGGTGGTTGAAGTTTCATTTTTTTTGCACGGAGCTGTCCAGATCTCCCAACACCACTTGTTGCACAGGCTATTTTTACTCCATTTTATGCTCCTGCCCCCTTTGTCAAATATTAATTGACCTACAGACATGGGTTTATTTCTGGGCTCTCTATTCTGTTCCACTGATCTATGTGTCTGTTCTTATGCCAGTACCAGGCTGTTTTGATTACATTGGCCTTGTAATACAGTTTGATATCAGGTATTGTGATCCCTCCTACTTTGTTCTTCTTTCTCAAAATTGCTGAGGCTATTCGGGGTGGTTTATGGTTCCATATGAATTTTTGAAATGTTTGTTCTATATCTGTGAAATGTCATTGACATTTTAATAGGGACTGCATTGAATCTATAAATTGCTTTGGGTGGTACGGACATGGAGATGGGTGGGGAGGAGGGTGATGGGGGCAAGAAGAGACAACTATGCTTGAACAACAATAAAATAAATAAAATGTATTTTAAATTAGAAAAGAGGAGAAAAAAGAGTGCCATCTAATTCACTTGAGTCATCCGGTGGAGGATACATTTAACATTTCTAAATGAAGTCTTGGGTCAGTAAAAAATATGGCTTTCCTAATACCAATCCCAGAAGTCTCTGATGCAAGGTTTCCTCAAAATCTGTGCACAAATTCAGATTTTGTCTTTTTCACATGGGACCTTCTTAGACACTCTGGTTCTCAGAGTCTACACTCACCCCAGGCTGCCGTGAGGTGACCCCCTTGCCCAGTCAAGCTCTGCCCAAGCCCCTACAGCAACATCAGCCCACTTGGAAGTCTGGGAGGGGGCCTTGGAGTGCTCACAGCCCCAGTTGGCAGTCTCAAGGAAACCTTCCCAGCCTCTGTACCTCATCAAACTTCTCAGTGCACTGAGCTGATTTATGAGAAAAGGTTATTAAAGCATGTAAGAGCTCCTGCTGGAGAGAAAATTATCTGTATAAACAAAGTGTTATTATGGGATTCAGGGAGGCCACATACAGGAAAGGTCATTAAAATAAGAAAAAACTGGCATATCAATCTCTTCTAAATCACTAAATTCACATGAGAGAAGTTAAATATCTTTATATCTCACTGGTTCCTTTTTGATCATTAGTCGTTCCAGCTCAGGAGGGGACATTCTCAGATGCTAAACTGTCGAGTACTTTAAATTAGAGGGAATTTCTAAGACATAAGTTGTGAAGCTGGGTTTTTGAAAGAAGGCTCAATTAGAGACTGCCTAGTAATACAGAGCAGGCATTTGAGTCCCTGGGGTGTTATTTTCTCTCCTACAAATGAAAGACTAATTTTTTTCCTCTGCTTCATTTGACAAGATTTGATATTTTCCACTCTTTCTCCTAATGAGGGAAATTCACAACAGTCACACTGTATACAGTGGTATACTTCACAAAAATGATTTTCAAGCTTTGGGTTAAGAAAACAAATCTCTTTAGTAGATCAGTTTGTGTTAAAAAAAAATGACCAAGGGCCAGATTCCTCCCATGGAAATCATATTAGTAAACAGTTGGCTTCATTAAGATGTTTTACTTAACTTTGGTTCTCTGAGCTAGATTCCTTTGTTCTTTTTTTTCTTTTTTTGAGATTTTATGAAAGCTGGGGATAGTGAAACAAAGGAAGGGCTTAAGATAGAAGAGGCAAGATCACAGCAATAGGAGTTAGCTTAGTCTGGGCTGCCTAGACTTAGGGAAAAAAAAAGCCCCAGTAACAGAGGTGAGTCATGCTGGGCTTCACAGACTTAGGAAAGGAAGTCACAGAGGCCAAAGGAGAGCTCCTGGAGACAGGTTCAGGGGGTTAGCCCAGGATGAGCTGCTGCTGCCCGCTGCTCCCCTGGTTGCTAGTCTCCTGGGAACCCTTACAGATTAGGAGAAAAAAAGTAAAAGCACACACCAGAGGAAAGGGGAGGCATGGGTGTGCTCTAGGGAACATGCTCTTTGTTCTCAACAAGGAGTTTTGACAGCCCAGTTCAGACTACTGATCTATATTCTACACACGTATGCGCAATATCATGTGCCTTTGATTTCCCTTTTATTTGTTCTCTGCACCATCAAGTTTGGAGTTTAAAGACAATAATATTACATCTAAATGTTTTCAAAAGATTTGTGTGCAATATATAATTTTGTACAATCACGTGCTGACATAAAAATACTATGATGATATTTTAGCCAGGGGTCTTAGCACTACCTGAATCCTTGCCTCATGTACACACTACTTCTTTTATAATGCCTCCAAGGGATGCGTTAAACAAAGGAGGCAAAGTAGAAGTGTTTTGAACCCAGGTACCAAAGCAGAATTCAAGCAAACTGGGATCAAGTCCATAAAAAGCTCCTGTAGCCAAAGGATGCAGGAATGAATGAACTAGAGCAAGTAGGAAGGCTATTCTATCTCATCAAAGCCCAACCAGTTTGAGTGCTTGTCTCTGCAAAGTTTTCAGCCCTAAAACAGAACAGGGCATTCTTAGGATCTAGTGGACAACAAGCATCCAAAGACAGATGGCTGAACCGTCTCCCCATGTAGCAGAAGCAGGCCGGTATACCAACCCAAAGAGAAGAGACAGATTTCTAATCATGTACAGTGACTCCAAACAACTCTAGCCATAATTCCCCTTGGGAGGAGTGAGAGAAGAAGTTGTGATGAAAAGAATATCCAAGACCTCCTCTCCATTCTTAGAAGCCAAAATGTGAAAATCTTTCACACCCAGCATTGTATATGTTAACATATGTCTACTTGGCTCATTTAGGAGGCCCACTCTCTCCATTGCATTGGGGTTGTCTTTTATATAATGCTAGACATAATTAGTCATCCAACATAATGGGTTTGGACACACAACAGAACTGAATTGTAATATGTACTAGAGTCCCCATAGATATACTCTAAGTCCTTCAAATCTATTTAAAGCAATCATGCTGTGAACATCTATAATTTCACTGCCTGAAATCTTTTTATCTTTCCTCTGGTAGCTATATCCCAACTTGCCTCACTTTCAACACATGTGCTTCCAGTGGAGTTAACTTAACCCTTAACTCCAGAATGGGGTGACTGACCCAGACCTGGCCAAAGTCCTACATCCTGATTACATCAGTAATTGAATCAGAGATTAGCACATGGACTCACTTAGTGCAATCCAAGTGGACCCCAGAATGATTTCTGGGAATTCTAGGATGAAGATGCTGCTCAGTCATTCTTACTGGCTTTCAACATAGAAGCATGCAGCTCTCAGAGATGATGAGAGTCATCTTTCAAGCATAAGAAAGGAGCCATTAAAAATGAAGCTAACCTCAAAGCAACATAGCTGGTTAATGTATAGAGAAAACCTGAGTTCTAGACACATCATCTGGGCCCTGAATCAAGCCATATCTGAAGCTAGTATGTCCATAAATTACTTGACTATAAGAGCCAATGATTCTTTTCAACGTTTAAACCAGTTTGGGTTGAGTTTTTATCTTTTGTGAAATAAAAAAATGACATAAAGAATACATATATGTATACTTCAAAAAAATTACCTAGGATGAAATAACACCGAAGGACAAAGACAATTCTTAAACTCTTGCATTAATTATAAAATTGGATCAAAGAATTTTTGAGTACTTACTGTGGGCCAGACAACCTAACAACAAATCAATCAACTGGGTGCTATTACTTTTCCCCCTTTACATAAGAAGAAAGTGTGACACAGAGGTCAAGACACCTATCCAAGTTCACTTAATAGTAAGGTGACACTCCAATACTAACCCAGGCCATCTGCTTCCAGAACCTGTGTGCACAACTGCTTTGTCCTACTGCTAAGATCTTCCAATAAGATGCTTTTCAACACTCATCTGCTATATGGTGTCTGCCTGAGAGATCAGGGTCATTGTATGGTGTAAAAGATGAAAAGGTAGTCTAAAGGTGAAAATGAAGACTCTCAAGTAAAGACATATCTTTACTCTGCAAAATAACCAGAGTCCATGAACAATTTTTATGTTAAGAGAATGGCCTTGTGCATCAATCAGTCTTTTTCATCACGGGCACAGTGACAGGTGTTTTTGGATCTCTCTCTCTCTCTCTCTCTATATATATATATATATATATATATATATATATCTCCACAAAATATCCAGCCATGTGAATGAAAAATAGAGAGATTTATTGAAGAACACAGAAGACATAAGAAACATTGTACATAGGACATTAATGCCTCAGTCCCCTTCAAAGTTATGACCTTCTTGAAGAAATCTGGTTTATCAGTAGCAGTTTGAATCAAGTCATTAGCTACGGCAGCACGATGTTCCTTCTGCTCTGGTAACAGAAGCCATGGAACAAATTTTGCCAGGACACATTTCATGCCAAGTTTCCTGCATCAAAATCTCGGACACAGCAGTTTTTGGAATCCCCAGATCAGCTTCTAGTTCTTGTACTGTCAGTCACCGATCTTTGAGGATTACAGCCTGTACACATTCAACGTTCTCAGATGTTCTGCTTGTTGCAGGCCTTCCAGAACGTGGATCACTTTCCACAGATTCTCAACCATCTTTGAAGCATTTGTACCACACTTCTATTTGTGCTGCATTCATTGCATCATCTCCAAAAGTCTTCTGAATCATCCGAATAGTTTCCACAGAGGAATATTCCAGCTTAATGAAAATTTGATGCAGACTCATTGCTCTGTTTGTTCTGTCATTTTGAATGCATGTCCACACAGTACACATGTTCACTCAGTGGCGTCTACTGCCCCCACTGACCAGTAGAATGAAGTCATCACTGTTCACACATGTGTATTACAGTCCAATCTCTTTGGCTGCCAGGTTACACCGATGTCGTGCAAACCATTCTCATTATATTCACAATGGCTGTATTTTTTCAAAAAAGGCTGTAGCTATGGGCAACTAGTGATGGGCAGCTTCACCATGACAATGCATCTGGTCATGCATCACGTCTCATGCAGAGTATTTTGGTGAACCATCAAATCACCCAGGTGACTCAGCCCTGCCACAACCCAGATTTGGTGCCCTTCAACTTCTGGCCCAAAATTAAAATCATCTTTGAAAGGGAAGAGATTTCACATTATCAGCGAGATTCAGGAAAATATGATGGAGCAGCTGATGGTGATTGGGAGAACTGTGTGAGGTCCCAAGGTGCCTACTTTGAAGGGGACTGAGGTGTCATTGTCCTATGTACAATGTTTCTTGTATCTTATATCTTCTTCAGTAAATGCCTCTATTTTTCATATTACATGGCTGGATGCATTCTGGAGAATACACACACACACACACACACACACACACACACACACACACATATGGCCAGTGGGACAGTGGTAGAAATCAAGATGTGGGGGAATGGGGTATAAAAACTAAGGTTTTAATTTCCAGTTGGTTTTACAATTTCCTGCCCTATAGGGTGGTCAAGCCAAAGAGAGGGGCCTCTGAAGAAAGCAAACATGTGACACCTTGATCTTGGACTTCTAGCCTCCAGGACTAGAAGTGAGAAAAATAGGTTTCTGTTATTTAAGCCACCCAGTCTATGGTATTTTGTTATGAAGCCCTAGCAAACAAAGGTAGTCTGTAACTGAGAGCTCCGGGTAAAAGATATAGTCAGGGCCACCCAACGCATGGCCGCTGGGTAGAGCTGGCTAAAAGCTAGGCAAATGCCATGGTTCACAGCCAAATGGAGGACTGGAGGACTGGAGTGAATGCCCAGGTGGAGCAAAACTGTGGGGACTGGCCAATGGGCAGTGGTTGACGGGCATTGGATCAGATACTGAGAGTAAACTTTTCACTCTGCTACTGACTAGCTGTGTGACCTTATGTGTGTCTTTAAACACTCTGACCCTGACTTTCTTCATCTCTGAGAATCCCTATCTCATGGCTGTAGCAAGGATTAAATTAAAAGAGATAATATCCGAAAAACACTTGATGCAGTTCCAAAACCACAGTTACTCAATAAATGGAAGCCATTGGGTAACCGAGTTTTGGTGGATGCTGCATGCCTAGCAGTCACCCCAGTTAGAAGTCATGACTTCCAGCGTGACTCATGACATTGCTCATGGCTGGTGGGCCCAAGTCTTCTGGCCTCCTGCTGGCCTTGGTGGAGACTGGCATCCTTACTGGGTTGTGCTGGCTGGGGCAGAAGTTCAAGGCCCATGACTGAGCAGACTGAGAAGCCAGGACTGAGTTTTTTTTCCCCATGGCCCCATACACAGATAAAAATTTTGTCCAATAGGGTCATCTTAGAACAAAAAAGGACAACAGCAGGCATGGATTCCAGCATCCTGGGTAGTGTTCCCTTCAAAGTGCTTTGTCTGACCTTTTAGACCTCCCTTGAATATGGGGGGAGGAAGCTGAAGATGAGGAAATTCCAGGGACAGTGTGCAGGGAAAGGGTCATCATTTAGATATGCAGATGCCGTTTGCCTCAAAAAACAGCTCTTGAAAAGTCAAAAACACACCAAAGAATAAGCATGGAATTAGGACTACACATCATAAATGCCCCAGGTCACCACTACAATGAAATTAAAGACTTTTTTAGTTAATTATGATTCTAAGAGAGGACCTTTATAAAAATGGAAGCTACATTTTTAAAATACTCTTGAGATTCAGTCATATTAGGGGAAAAAATCATTTTTCTTAAGGCATTTCCATCAAGGATGACTTTGTTTTCTCTCTCTGCTGAATAAAAAAAAAAAACATACCCAATGCCAGACTATTAGAACAAGACTGATCCTGTTATGACAAATACCACGGCCTCAGCCAATGGTCCACTCATTACACAATGTATTTAATAAACATTTCCAGAACCACCGATAATGGAAAAACTATGAATGCCATTTCCTGTTGAAAGGTCTGGAGCAAGCCTAATGGGAGAACCACACATTCTGAGGGGCCTCTGGTGTCGAACCTACTGGAGTGTTTACTCAAAGCGCCTCCAGGGGACCCAGCTGGAAACGGGCAGGAGAAGAGGAATGAGGATCACGAAGAAGCCAGTCACCAGGAAGACGGCCTCAGACGTTAAATAGAAGGGTGAGGCTAGGGTAGAAGCTGGAAGCTAACAGTCTTAGCATATAGGAAACTAAAGCATAAGTGGGAGAGAAATGTGAAGTCAAAACTGGAGCTGTGAACTGTGAGAACTGGGGCTTCCTTCGTGGGGCCGGGTAAATAAATAAAGAGCACAGGACATCACCTGAAATCTATTTCCTGACATACATTGTTGGGAAAACCTAGCCTATGGAGTAAGACACAAGTATTCAATTACTGTATAAAACCCCCAGAAAATATTCTGAGTGATACACTGAATCTCCACAAAAATGAAGACCATTTCATTTTTAGTATTTACACTTCTGTTCCCCCTGCAGAGAACTTTGAAAAACGAACTAGTTGTTATAACGTGGAACACCCCTCCCCCTGGCCTTACACCTTAGATTTTCATGTGCAGGTGATGGTGGCAGCAGTGAGGACATGTGCCCTAGAAGCTCTCTGATCTCTCTTCCTGATGGGCAGGAGGCTAGGTCTGACGTTCATTATCCTCATTTCTTAATTGGGTAGAGTGATTAGATTAACAATCTGAGAGCGCTATGACCCCTTTCCTTTTACAAGTCAGTTCTGCACACCCAAGGCTTCTTCTGAGGAGAGTGGTAACGAGAAAAGATATTTGTCCACAGATTTAGCCTTGCTCTTCAGTGAGCTTTATCAGTAATAATGTTGCATCTTGATCTCCATCTGTCTTGGTCCTGTCTTACTCATTTCTCAATTGGCAATGAACTCAAAAGGAGAGATGGGGTGTTATTATTAATTGGCTCCCACAAACTCCAAGATGTTGCCAACGTTTAACCATTGGGGGACTTCGTATAAAGATTGAGGTTTCTGACTTTTGTTGAAAAATGAGATGTCTGGCAAGACTAGGATGATATTCACACATGGTATCCATTGGCTAAAGATGAGTAATGGGTGCCACCTCTAGATGGGGCATGCATATTCCAGTTTGCCATATCTCACACCACTCCATATGATATTACTCTCAGACATTTAATTTAGCCATCTTGTCCTGGCATTTGTTTTTTTTTATTTCCTACTATAATGATATAAATGTCCTTCTTCAGAATGGTGATGTTTTTTTCTAAGTTAGTGGAATCCTGATTATTGGATAAAATAAGTAGTAAAAATTTTAAAAGCCATGGTATGGAAGGTCCTATTATTTAATAGATTTGCAAGGTAAGTGTTGTGGCATTCTGGTTCCAAGCCTAGTACAGCTGCAGACCTCTGTTATTTCACTGCACGCACTTCCAGGACAACAAAGACCTAGATCTACAATATTCTCCTAATTTTAGATAATACTGCACCTGCCAGCTCAGAAAAACCCTAGTTAACCTCTATAGCAAAGAAAACCCTGCATCTCCAGCTTATATTTTACGTCTAGACATTATAGGGTGTCTCTCTCTGGCAAAATCGAAGTAGAGGATTGGAAAAATTATTGAGCTAGTTCAAGCAAAACACATGTCAAACGACCCAGGTAATTTCCAGAAGACCAATGTTTTCTCTGAATTAGAGCACTTGGAGAATTGCCCCAGCCACCTGTATTGCTTAGGTCAAGGAGACCGGGACTATGTTTTCACACTGAAACAACTAGGGTTGAACTAGCTGAGGTGGCCTGTCTCAAAAACACAATTTTGCTGCATTACTTGCGGATTAAATTACCTTTAACACAGTCAGTTGTAGGAATAGTAAAACATATTAATTTGATTGTTCTGAAGTAATTTAATCATATTACACAGGTATGACTAACATTAAACTTATTTCCAGTTTCATGTTATAAGATAGAAAAATGACTAGTCGGTCACCCAGGTGTCTAACTCAAATAATAGCTGGCTTGCCATTTTTAATTAATTAATTGACTGCAGTTTGAGATTCCTTTAATGCATTCTTATGGTGCTATGGGCTAAGATTTACCTCTGTTATTTTTTTTTCCTTTTTTGGCAACTAGCATTATTTTTCTTCACATATGCTGGTTGGATGCCTTTTAAATAAAGTTAAATTTCTCCAGTGGATTTCTCTCCATTGGCTTTTGGTCTTTTCTCTTTAGAAATAGAGTCTTTTCTGGCTCACCTTCTGAAAATTTTTGACATTGATTTTTTTGAAAGGTGAAGTATCTCCTAACTATCTCTTAGTGTTCCTTCCATACCTGGAATCCTGGCCACCATGATATCATTCACTTCAGAAAATAAATGCAAAGTAAATATGACTCCAGATTTAAATCCAGGAACTTGAACAAGCACTACAGACAGAGTGTTTGGCTTCATTTCTGGTTGTGAGTCAGAGCCAGGAGGTTCCCATTAAGGTGTATATGAATTGTGTTACTCCGTGCTGAAGTTTTTCTATAACGTCATGTTGTAAGGCTGCCAAGTTCTTCTAACAATCTCACGGACCAATATTCAAAATGTATCAGTATCTCATTAGATCCTTCATTTGTAAAAAGCTTTACATTCTGCTCAGCAAGCCATAGTTACACAGATATTTTGTTTTAGGGTAAAGTAAAACCAGTTTTAAATAAGTTTATTACCTCCATTGTGTTAGTACCTCTCAGGTTGTCGCATTCATCTGGAATGAGTTGCCGTAAAAAGAGCAGATAAATGCACAGAATTATGCATGCAGCATGCTTTGATAGAGTTCAAAGTAATAGAAGGGGCGTTTTCAGGGAAAATTTGTTCCACGCCCCCACCACTGTTCAAAACCAGGGAATAAGTCCCTCAAAATAAATCACTTGGCAGGACAAAAACTGTTCAAATAAGCACAAATCACGGGGACAAAAAGGCAACAGATACTCTCTCTGCAGCTTCAAACCCCTCTCTCTTCCTCTTGCTCTTCCCATTTAAATGAACCTCTGAGGAACTTCAGGTGAACACATTTTGAAAAAATGATGAATCCTGAAAGACTGAGTAACTACGGAAAAGAGTTCACTGCTAATTCCTCTCCCACATCTCCTCCTTATTCTCCAAAAGCCACTTCTTCATACGGTAACTTGTGAAGACGCCCCTCGTCATTAGGTCACCTCTCACCCTGGTACGTCACCACCTTCAGAGACAAGTGACCTGGTAAGAGAATGAAATGTTCTGAGGTTCACAAGCTCCCATGGACTGATGGGCCCAGCCCCGTGGCTGAAAGTTGTCTTTTGTTGTCTCCCTCAACCTGGTGTTCTGGGCTGAAAGGACAATGGTCGTGTCATCGGCTCCAGAAGTGAGACATGAAGGATCGGGGCTGACAGGAACTGGAAGAAGGGATTATAATCACATGTTTTCCAGGGAGAAAAATCAGACAAACAGGCGAACTGAAAAAGAAACTCTGATGACAGAACATGAAGAACACCGCTCTGGTAAACCTCTAAAGAATGCATTATACTCTTTTCTTTTCCTTCAGGGTGCCAATGAAGATCCTGGTGTCGCCAAGGGCTGCCACTCCGCCTGGTGTTACTGGTATTGTCAGAACAAGCCGTACCCAAATTCTCGCTTCTGCCGAGGTGTCCCTAATGCCAAGATCCGCACCTTTGACCTGGGCCGGAAAAAGGCCAAAGTGGACGAGTTTCCACTCTGCGGCCACCGGGTGTCAGATGAACATGAGCAGCTCTCCTCCGAAGCCCCAGAGGCTGCCTGTATTTGTGCCAAGTACGTGGTGAAAAGCTGTGGCAAACATGGCTTTCACATCTGAGTGCGGCTCCACCCCTTCCACATCGTCCTCATCAACAAGATGTTGTCCTGTGCTGGGGCTGACAGGCTCCAGACAGGTATGCAGGGTGCCTTTGGAAAGCCCCAGGGCACAGCGGCCAGGGTCCATATTGGCCAAGTCTGCAGAACAAGGAGCGTGTGATTGAGGCACTACACAGAGCCAAGTTCAAGTTCCCTGGATGCCAGAAGATCCACATCTCCAAGAAGTGGGGCTTTACAAAGTTTAATGCAGATGGATTTGAAGACATGGTAGCTGAAAAACAGCTCACCCCAGATGGCTGTGGGGTCAAATACATCCCTAATCGTGGTCCCCTGGAAAAATGGTGGGCTCTGCACTCTTAAGTCTCTGCTTCTACCTTAACATCCACCAATAAATCCTACTTCCTATCAAAAAAAAAAAGAATGTATTACTAAGGGGCTGTGAGGAAGGAATCAGATGTTCTCCAATATAACTCAGAAAAATAGTTAAATGGCACTGAAGTATATTAGCAGAAGAGAAGATCATATACTAAGCAAAACTACATGGTTGGGTAAGCATCTTCTTCTAAACAGGTCTTTGAAACTGAAATAGTAATAATAATAAATTTCTGTTCTAAGCAGGGGAGTGAAGTTTCTAGTGGATCTATGAGTCATGTTCCCTGTTCTCCTTCTGCTCTTCCAATCCACTTCATGAGGTCTCACTACCAACAGGTGACACATGGGTCTGTCCTCGTGAGCTGCTCCTATCGAACACAGCTGTGTATGGCCTCTCTGTCTGTACACGCCTATTTCTTCTGCTACATTGAAAGCCCATGAAAGCAAAAACTGTTGTTCTACTCAATCTTGGAAGATTATGCTATGGAAATATGTGTTGTGAGAAACTGAGCACGCAAATTCAACATGAAAGGCTAACATTTTATATGTCAAATCACCCGTGGAAAAATCTCTAAGACGGGCAATTTGGAGACCATTTTTCATTAAGTCCAACATGGCAAGGTTTCTTCTGGTATTGGAACAGGTCAATGTATCGCTACATCTTTCATTTATAAGAAGCTTTACATTCTCCTGGTGCTTTTTTTTGGGGGGGGGGGTTGGCTTGTGACTAGGATCCATATTTTTTTAAAACTATAACACTAAAATCTTATTCAGGGTTACAAGATATCTCAACCATGAGAAATACACAAAATCTGATACTGAATGAAGAAAGAGAAGATTCATGTCTGTCATCTCAGGTTTACTGTAGATGGGATCTCATCAGGAAACAGAAACCATGCTGGGTGTTTCAGACAGAGGTGACTTAATACAGGGGATGAGTTATACAGCCATTGGAAAACTGAAAAGGCAAAAAAAGGTTGCTAAGGTAACCCTGGTAGTGGTTGCTTGGGAAGCAGCTGCCATTCTTTGGGCTGGGACAGACAGTAAAAGAGAAAAAAATGGTGTGAACAGCACCTGGGGGCTTAGGGAAGTGTCTCCAAAGAGCTGACTAGAACTGAAAACAGGAAGAATATTCCTTCTGCTCCCTTATCACCTTTTCATCTCCTGCCAGTGCCCCTGTTTGGCAGAACCTAACCAGAAGCCAGACCTCAAAGAAGTCTGGGGAATGTAATTTGCATAGTCTCAGCTCCAGTGTCAGAGCAGAATGTAAAAGTCTGGGCTTGAAGCTGAGAGACAATAGACAAGACTATTCTCAGGCACAAATCCATTGAGTGGAGTAACAGGTAGAATTTTCTTTCATTTCCTCTTGCCACAGTTGAAGTCCAATAAGTTGAATGTATGCATGATGCAAATTTACTTTTTCTGGTACCCATAGTTCCTTAGTCCGATATCCTGCTTATAGTGAGTGATTAAGGTACACAGTGAATGGATAAAGAATGTCTTTTTGGCTTTTTGGTGCTGAGGGAATTTGCTGTTAATTCTGTATAACTGCCACTGAGAGATACTAGAGAAGACACACAGAAACCGACCTCTGCCATAGCTCACTGACACTGCAAATGTACCTGCCCAAACAGTTCAGTTCGTTTCCACCCCTGGCTATCCACTTGCAGCTCACTATGGAAATCTCTACTGCAGCCATAATTGCATAGCTGAAGAGTGACATCCAGTGGCTTACAACTTCATCACTTATCGCAATGCATCTGGAAATCGAATCAGCTCTCCATTATCAATATAAATATAGAAAGGCGCATTATAAAACCCTGAACAGAAAAATGAAACTTAAAACCATTAGATTTACTTCAGGAGATTATTGAAGGTTTGGCTAATTGTCTGAGATCTCACACTCACTTTTGTTCGCATTTTTTCTTTCCTGCACAGATGCCTGTCATAATTCCAGTAATGACTGCTACAGGCATAAGCTGAGGGTCAGAGAAGGAAACCAGGGACGGGTAGGACTAGGTCTGGGAATACCACTGAGGAGCTCTAGATCTAACTCCCAAGGCCAGAAGTGCAATATTTGGGACCCAAAACCATAGGAAAAAACCTGGCCGAGATCCAGGTCTCAACACCTGCCTAAGGAGTCCAGGCTGACTAAGTAGAGCCTGTCTGCACAGTGTTCCAGGCAGAGGCAATATTTAGAACTGGACCGATTCTTTGTTATGGTCACAGGGTGTCAGCCACATCAGAAAGAGTCCCAGCCAGCAGTTGTTCTGGGGAGGAGCCTGGGATCAGCCAAATACCAGGGCAGCAACTAAACTGCCTCAAGACCAGGATGGTGCTCCACCCTCAATGACACTGCGGAGAGCTGAAAGTGATTTTTATTTGTGGCTTGGGAAGTCAATCACATTCTAGTGTGGACAATCTCAAACCAAAACAAACTCCATGCATGCTTTAAATTCTCCTCTTTCTTTCAATAGAATAGTAAAAAAGAAAACAACAACCCAAAAAGCAAACAAAAAAAACCCAAATAACTCTACCATAGAATTTCACATTTAAGTTAAATAGGAATAGAAAGCTTCTCACCTCTGTTTAAAAAAATCTTAGCCTGAAAAATACTACAATCCAGAATTCACAGTGATTTGAATATGCTCTCGTACTTGAAGAAATTTGGCCCACACAAGCTCTTTCCCTTTTTAACAATATTTTCCAGAGGTAACCCAGCAAAAGATGCATTTATTCATAAATATGCAGCAATGAGTTCAGAGCAAATCTCAGTGGTACCTGTAGTAAGAGTTACTCAGAGACCTCTTTGATTCTGTTGAGTTGGAAGTAGGATGCTAACAGTGAGTCATGAATATGATTTCTACAGCTCATGATGTCAATACACAGAAAGCAATCTGGTGTGGCTTCCTTCCACGTAATCACATACCACAGGGAAGTGGGATATGACATTTTTCTAACTACAGAGTCTAAAAGGAAACAGTTCCCACAAAGTTTGCTTGCCTATCACATCAAAAGGATAAGCAGAATTAGCCTCTTCTGCGGAAACTTCCATGCATTAAAAAAAATATATGGAAGCTGCCAGGCAGAGTTATGAAAATCCAGCGATGCTTATAACCTCAAAATGGTCTTTTCTTCAGTGAGAAGGTATTGTCCTGATGACAATGATGATGATGATAATGATCTTATCTTTTACTAAGACACTTTGTTGCTCCAGTGGAAAACACAACTTCTCAACAATCAAATGGAGGTAATTTCAAAGTCCAGCCTCTTAATGATTAGGTTTTAATTGTCGGCAGTAAAAGGCTGCCTGAAACTCCAACTGTGAACTAAGTGATGCACGTCTTCTGTCTTTTTCAACTCATCTGGCCTCGCAATGTCTACTTAGCCAAGAAATTGTAAGGTGGACATTTCAATGAAGATAAAAATTTCTTTACTAGTATTTTCTCTAGGGGTTTCTTTTTTCCCAAAAATGCTTTTTTTCTAGGACATTAGATTTTAATAGGAAACAGAGTGCCTGTCTCTTATCTAATCAATAAGGCAAGGACATTCACTCACTCCAGCTGACTGTCCACAGCAAAGCCGCCTTTGTGTTGTGCTTACTTAACTTTGGGCATTCTCCTACCACAAAGGAGACCACAGAGTGGAATAAATCTAGGAAATGCTCCAGCACTTGAGATTCTTCTGTGGCTTATTCTGTGGGATAGGAGAACTGGTGAAAACAGAGAGCACTATTTTCAGGAGACCTCCCAATTCCGGGAGCTCCATCTGCTGCTCACTCCGCCACACGGCTCGCCAGCAGACTTGAGGCAGCGGGGCCTGGGGATGTCTCCATGCCTGCCCGCCCCCAGCTCATACAGGTGGGGAATAATTCCAAGGGAGAAGCTCACAAGAATCTGGAAATAGGTCAAAGTTAGGTTTCAGGAATTGACTTTAACTCAATGATAAGACTTTTATATTAATTTCTGTCTTCAAAGAGAGTGAGAATGGTCATTACTTAAACAACCAAAGAGTTCAAAGTTTTTTAAATGTATCTGACTGAAGGAGTTTTTATGGAGTACATAAAAATGAAGGGAGGCTTGTAACTGAATTTCTCTTAAACACCTGATTTAGATGTTGTACCATCAGTTTACCTGAGGGAAAAGCAACAGAATACAATATCAGATATTTATTAAGGGCCCAATGAAGCATAGATTGTTTTGAAGTCTAAGCATAAAGAATATTTGTCAGGGAAGCAGAATATAATTCTACCAACAAGCACAGCCTACAAGCTTAAATTCTGTCTTCTCTGAAAATTATAACAGAGTCAGGCCCTTAAAAAATGTCCTTTTCAGCTTATCCAGGTGGGACCTTTCATGTAGCTCCCAAGAGAGAGAAGGGTTCACATTAAATATGGCTTCATATCACATCTCCTGCTCTCTCCACGCCTGGGGCACACAGATGGGAACCTTTGCTTGCATTTCCAGTAAATCAAGGCAAAGAACTTGACCACTCAAAAATTCCAGCTCTCTGGACTCCGTGAAGGCACCCAGGTAAATGAGACACTTCACATAAATGTGTGACCTTGGATGAATAGCATTTATGTTGAGTGTTCAATATTGTTTAGAAAATGATTATGTGATAGTGGAGGAGAGAAAGGTAGTGAGATTAGTAAGTAAAAGTGAAGAGTTAAGTTAGAAAATTTAGGGGAAGAAAAGAGTAAAGGCTGATGAGACCTTTAAATAAACAAACCAAAAAAAGGTTTAAAAGAACATGTTTATATTCTTGTGACCACAAGAATAAGCATAAACAAGGGCACTGTTAGGCTCCCATCTCAGCTCCGTGGCTTACCAGCTCTGTGACTTTGAGCAAACTGCTTGGTTTCTCAGGTGATTCATTTCCCCCAGCGGTACAAGGAAGTTGACAAAATTCCCTTCTTTGTAGGGCTGTTGCAAGCATAGATGAGGCTCCACTCTAGAGAGCCATAGTCCGGCACACCGCAAGTATTCGATACACGTTAGCATGATTCGGGTTTTGAACAAGTGATCACACATCATTTTAACGAGTAGGATACGGTTATTAGCTCCTGCCAGAGAAGACCACAAAATACACGTGCGGTAAAGGGAAAAAAAGTTTCAGAACGGTAAGTGAAGGACGATTTTATTCACGTTGAGTGTGCACAGGCAAACATGCATAGGTGCAGACATGTAAATGCACAGAGTGGAAGGGCCGCCGCAGCAACGATTATCTCTGCAGAAGGCACTGAAGTGGACGGTGCGGGGGGAGCTGGGGACTGGAAGGAGGATCCTCACTTCCCTGCTCTCTGTGTTTCTGCGCTTGGGGGATTGTTTTATAAGCCAAGATTGATAAATTACGTATGCTGTAGACTTTTGAAGATATAGTAAGTAGACAAATAAGTAAACGAGCAATACGAACAGTGAAAACAATTTTGAACGGGTAAACGCGGTGTTTTAACAATCTGAGTTTTCTAGGAAACAGGAAGTGGGACTTCCAGGTCTATGGTGACAGGTCTAACACAAGGACAGGAAAGTTTTCAGGAGTCTTTTAAAATGCTTGAGTACTAAGCTGTGGACTCTCAAATGGTTTGGCGGGGAATTCACCCTTTTCCTTCGGTTAGTGCAGTGTCAGCACAATCACTGGTAAAGGAAGCAGGGGTTGGGAATGCAGTATGATGCTGACCCCAGACGGCAATGGAATGTCAGAAACAGAGTGGCATTTGCCTATTTGCCTGAAATGCCCCAGTGTGGCCCTGCCATTTGTTTATAGAAGACTTCCATTCTGATTGGTCAGTGCCTGTGCCTTCTAGTTTGTAAACAATTTTGAATATCAGTCCAGGAAAAATGAAGACTGTGGCCCCAGGAACAGTTTCATGCACCGTCTAACCCGCTGAGCTAACTCCTGTCGATGTCACGATGACAGTTTAGCCTTCTTAACTGCACGGCAGTACCTCTAGATGGCAACAGTTCCTGCATGCCACGCACCAAATGATGCGTTTTTCGAGTGTGGACCTTCGTTATCCAAGGGAAACTGATCCCATACAAAGGTCATATGCGGTAAATCAACTGAAAATGTGGACCAAAATTTCATATTAAATGGGGGAGGGGGAAAGGGATTTGTCTAAGAAAATGAAAAAAAATTAATGAAATTACTTTCATTCTTATTTTACAAAATTTAAGCTGCACTCATAACTATCTTCTAATTATTAGGACATAGAATGAATCACCTTTTGATTGTACTTAGATAAAATTTCTCTAACAAACGTTTTGGGAGCCTAATACAACACCCTTCATTTCAAGACATTAATTATAACAACAGTAATAAGCAGAAGCAAAACAAAAACAAAAGCCCTGACCAGTGTGTCTCAGGAGGTTGGAGCATTGTCCCATAAACTGAAAGGTCTCGGATTCAATCACCGGTCAGGGCGCCGGCTTAGGTCACAGGTTTGGTCCCCAGTTAGGGAATGTAGGAGAGGCAACCAATCAATCTCTCTCTTTCTCTCTCATTGATATTTCTACCTCTCTCTCTCCTTCCCTTTCCTTGGGTGAGGATAAAAAAATAATTAAGGGAAAAGATGAAAACAAAAACAAAATTACACACACGTAATTCTTAACCCAAGATACTTGCCCATTTGGGTTGTCTTTTTTCCTTATTAATCTGTGGAAACTTTTACTTTTAATATTCTAGATATTAGCCCTTCATTGGTTTTACATATTGTAAATTTTTCTCCTAAATTATGCTTTCTTTTTTGTAAAACAGCTTCATTGAGGTATAATTGATGTACGATAAACAGCACATATGAATGTATACAATTTGATGACTTTTGACATATGTGCACACCTGTGAAACTAATGGAGGAACTTAAGAGTTAAAAAATTTTAGCTTTAGTAATAGTTGATAGATTTAATAATTAATGCATGTAGATAGCTGTTGTTCCAGGAACTGGAATGCATGACTGGACCTGCCCTGACTCCAGGCCTACAAGCAACTCAACCTTTGCGTCCCAAGAGGAGGCAAGCTATCCAGATGGTGTCCGAGCCTTTGTGCCCCAGGGAGAAAATGTCGGCCAACCAGGATGCAGAGAAAGAATCGCTGGTCAGCAGATGAAGGGATGCTAGGAAAATCACTGCATTGCAACTTTTATCTGATTAACCTTTTCCTCTGAAATCCAAAACCCTTCCCTACTTTTTTCCTGAATTCCAAACCCCTTACCTACCCTTTTATTCTTATAAAAAGGTCAGCTTGAGATGAGACGCTAAGAAGGATTTTAGGGTACACAGCCTGCCATTTTCTCAAATCGCCAGCATCTGAATAAAGTACCCATAAAGATTCGATCCTTGTCTCCACGTATTGGTTCTGGTAGTGACAGACTGCATGAATGTCACCTTTTCTGGTTTCGAAGCCATCAGCACAATCAAGATATGGAACACATAAATCATCCCCAAAAGCTTCTTCATATCCCTGTAAAATCCATCCCCCCTCATTTCTCCTCCTGACCCCCGTCTTCAGGCTCCCACTGGTACACTTTCTGCCTCTAGAGATTACATATTCTAGAATTTTACATGAAAGGAATCTTACAATTTGTACTCTTTTTACCTGGCTTTTTCCACTCAGTGTAGTTATTTTGAGATTTATCCATGCTGTTGCCTCATTTCTTTTTCTTGTTTTCCTGAGTACTATCTCATAATATAGAAATATTAATATATGCACATGTTGATAGACATTTGGGGTGCTAATACTTAGTATTATCAGTCCTTTAATCTTTATCCATTCTAGTGGGTGTGAAGTGGTATCTCACTCTAGTTTACATTTCCCTAATGACTAAAGTTATTTCACACCTTTTCTTCTGCTAATAAGGTGTCTGTTTGCAGCTTTTGCCCAATTTTAATTGGGTTGTTTGTCTTCTTATTACAAAACTGTGGGAGCTTTTTCTATACGCAGATACAACTCCTTTATCATATAGGTGCAGAGTGAGTATTTCTTTTTCCCAGTCTGAGCTGTCTTTCAAAGAAAAGTTTTGTTGTCTTGTTTTTCCTGCACATCTCGGAAGTAGCAAAGCGTGTTGTGAGGGTTGGTTGAGTAAATCCCAGAATCTGAGCTCATTTGTTTACGCTCTCATTTGAACAAGATTACTCTCTGTTTCCATCAATGAAGTATTTACATAGCATCCCCCTGATGTCAACTAAACACTGCCTCGCACGCACAGCACAAAGGCCCTTAGTTCATTGTCATGAATTTGTCAGCTTTATAATATATATAAGCCTTTCAAAAGTAGCGAGGCTGTCATCTTGAAAATCTGCAACTGATTTAAAGTTCACAAGTTATAAGCTCTACGTAACAAAGTGAGCACATCCTCCAAGAGACAGCTTCAGAGACTATCGCAGACTCTCTTGCTAGACTTAACTTGAGGCTGCTATTGTGCTTTTACCTACGTGAGGCCTGTGTGAAGGCAATTCACTTCTCTATGAGGATTCTGCAAATTTTTATTTGTAACATCACTGACTTCATATCTGATCCACAGATTGTCCTTCTAAATTTAGTTAGTGTCCAAAACGTCCCTCCAAGAAGCCAACTAAAAGTATTTGCTCTTTGGCATCAACTGCAATAATACAATGGAGGACAGGAGTCAGGGAGGAGAGGAGAGGAGAGGAGAGGGCAGGGGAGGGCAGGGGAGGAGAGGAGAGGAGAGGGGAGGACAGGGGAGGAGATATGAGAGGGAAGAACACTGTCCTCCGGAGACTGAGTTCTATAAGGCAGAGCAAAATGACAATGACACTGGGGGACTATCAAAAACATCCCAAAGAGAAAAATCCACTTTAACGGGAGACACAAATCCAGTTTTCTATAATAACATTGGGTAGGATAACAATCTGAAGTGTAATATGAGCTGGCATGGTTTTTCCTCCCTCCAGCCTTCCTTTGTTGGCACTCACTCTCCACAGAATAGGCGGCTAACGGCAAAAATACAAATCATAACGAAATAATTGATTCCTTGGCTTTTCAGCTTTAAAAACCATGGGCTAGGCCTGAAGAACAAAGTGAGGTTTTCCCTCCCCACTTATACCTCCTCTCCCTTCAGGCACTCTCACAGGATAACAACTCTCTGAGCTGGCACTGTCCATTAAGGGAGAATAAAGATCTATGATGACTAAATGCATTTAGATCCCAAATGGGACCCTGGATTAGAAAGGGAAAAACATCTGCAAAGGACATTGCTGGGATGATTGGAAATGTACAGATATAGATGTATATATGTAAAAGCACTGTATCACTATTAAATTCTCAACGTGATATGATAGAAGGAGGTATTATTGTTCTTGGGAGGTACAGAGTGAAGTGTTTCAGCGTTAAATGACATGATGTAGACAACTAACTCTCCAATAATTCGGGGGGGAAAAGTGTGTGCGCGCACATATGTGTAAACAGAAAAAACAAATGAGAGAAAAATTTAAGTATTGGGATATCTAAATCAAAGATACATAATGTTCATTATATTAGTCTTATATACTTTTCTGATGGTTGAATTGTTAAAAATTAACACACTTTGGAGATGGAAGGAAAGAGAATCAGAAAGGAAAATGAAATAGTGAGATGCTGATCAGGGGCTCTCAGCAAAGGGGCTAGTGTTTGTTGCAAAAGGGGAAATGATATAATGCTCAGATGTGACAGTGGGGGGACTTGTACCCCACATCCACCTGGATTCCTGGGAGACAGTGGCCTGGCCTGGAGGAATAAGGTATAGAGAGGGCTGCATGTGGTGCAGAGGGCCAAGAGGGCTCAAGACAGCCATCCACACGACCCAAAGCTGAGCAGGCAGCTGGGCTTTGCATCATTTTTAGAGTGCATTGGGGCGTTTGCACATTGTCTGCAATGGGCTCATCTCCCTGATCCCATGATTCTATCTGCCACTCGAGGAAGAAGGATGGAGAGAAAGGGTCTCTCAACTTCCTGAATTTAAACCTAGAAAGACTGAGTTTACCCACAAGTGACTAATTTTATGTTTTATGCCACTCAACAGAATGGGGCATGACATTGAGATGAGGTTCAAAAAAAGTGGAGTGTTATATTTCTTGTATACCTGTGCTGCTGTGGCCTGAGAGTCTATACCCACAAGAACATTTTCTCTCTAATAAACAGATATTGCTTGGAGGCTGGTAACTTACTCCAAACCTTGGACACTGGCAATGTCATCTGTATTCTGTCCCTAAGAATACTCTGCTCTTAGTATTAATGAACTGGGACAAAAAGAGAGGAGGTGACTTCACACTTATGAATATCAAATACGATGACTCAGATTTTTGCCTTCAGCAGCCAAATTCCACTTGTGGGAAGTGATTCTCTGTAAAAATGACAAGCACTTGTAAAGTGAAAAACACTTTTTAAAATGAGTGTGTGGAAAGGCTTTCTAAACCAGAACCCAATTTTAGTGATGACATGGTTGTTTCTTTGAGCTTAGGCAAAGCACCTTGTGTACTCACAGAATTTTGGAAAACTTCACAGCTACAATTATCAGCTTACATTGTGTTTTAAATGTTAGCCCTCTAGAAAAAAACAAGAACTATTCCTTGTAGTCTCTGTCATTAAGCTATATTTTCACTTGGCAGCGCTCAAGGTGAGGATTCTTGCAAGATTAAAATAACAATCTCTTCTCTGTAGATTTTTAGTACCTTGGGGATTCAAAGATCAAGTTGCTTAGAGACTCCATGGAATTTGCAGAAAAAGCAAACTCTAATCTTGACATCTGTAATTAATGTTTTATCTTCCTCTGAAAATTCAGTTTGCTGGCAGCTTAGCTGATCTTTGGAGCTGAGTAGTGTTCTTGCTACACCACATCCCACACGACTTTCCATCCCGAGGGTGGGTGGGGTGCTTCAGAGCTACGGGCTCTTCTCTGACGGGTCAACGCATTAAGCTCTTGTTCTTGTCATGCAGCGGCCTAGCTCTAGTTCCTGCAGATGCCTAGGCTTCCTTTGAATGGAGCTCCCTGCAGGTTTCCTGAGCGAGGCTAATGCTGGCCTGGTTTCAGGACTTTTTATAGTGGGGTCTCAGAGCAATGTGTACGTATGGGTAAAGCACAGAATCAGCTGAAGGGCGTAAAACTATGCGAAATGGAAAGACATCTGTATAATTCTGGCACAGTTTAAAAAATATGTCTGTTCCTCAATAACCCAGACTGTTGGCCACTTAGGCAACAGAGTTATATGACCCTGACTTAGATTGTACACACACACACATACACACACATACCAATTTTACTGGGAATAAGGCATGTGTTAGTTCTGGTTGCTCTGCTATTTTTCCTACATATTTATCTTGTAACTGTTTGGACTGAGGAACACAAGCACTTGGCGAATACATAGATCGACACCATCACCAAAATTAATAAGAGAGAATCCATCTCCCACCCCACCCTTAAAAGACAATTGCCTGATTTGACTAAGGAGCAAAAGTGGCTAGAGAGAGTATCACAGTCATGCTTCCACTCATTCCCAAAAATGTACTGACCTCCTACTCTGGGGCCTGGCATCTTCGCCGAGGACGCCACAGTCAGCGCGGACCCTGCTGCCTCTCTCTAACACGCTAGTGAGGGGAGAGGGACATCGAACAAGAACCAAGTGAATAAAATAATGGTCTGACAGTGATAAGAGCCTAGAAGACACTGAAATGGAGGGATATCTGAAAAAGGCTGCAGGGCTGCCTCAGGCTGAGGGATCGGGGCACATTCCACTGGAGGTGGCTTTTGGGCTGAGAGCCGACTCACAAGTGTGTAGGATACGACTCCGTCTTCTGGTTTTTCAGGTTATTTTGTGGCTTGGCCATGAGGAGAAGATCTCACTGCTACACATTCAAAAGTAGTTATCAGAATAAACATCTTGTGAATGGGGGGCCTAAATTATACCGTCGGCATCCACCTTCTTCTTTTCTTAGCTCCATTCTAAAATGATATTACACTACTGGAATCCACTTTGGAAATATAAGTGGCAAGTCCAGACCCATTAGCTGTGAGTGATACAGAAACCCCAAAAAGACGTTCCGGCAGAGTCTGAGCTGGCCTTTTAGGCAAAAATAATGAGCTCATGGCTGTGCTGGCTGTCATAGGCTTGCATAGCATATCTCAGCCTCTATCAGTGACCAAAATCATTCAACAAAAGGACTCTTTAAGTGCATATGATGAAGAGCAGCTACCAACACACCCAGGCAAGCATTCTTCCAAGCATATCTTCTGCAAATTCATCAGCCCGCTGTTTCACACTCAGGGTAAGGAACACACATATTTCTCACCAGCAGCTTATCTATTGAGATGCCGTAGGGTGCTCATAGTCTATCATCTTGTGCTTCATAACTTACGACTCTTCATCAACAGAAATAGCCACCTGAAGGCATCACAGTGCAAAGTTCTAAAAATGTTCATAGAAGAAAACAACCCCTAGTCATATGACCTTGTGATAATCATTTACTCTCCCAAAATATTTTTGTATGTAAAAAGTGTAACCAAATGAACTCTAATTCTAATTCAGTTCTAACTGTAGTCTTTAAGGATTCCGTGAAAATGATTCAAATAATACTTCCACGTGAAGTAGGTTATAAAACATTTTTATATGCAAGAAAGAGTAATACCTGAGCATTTTGAGCACTGTATCCATTGGAAATATGCTTGGCTGCAACTAATAAGAGAGCTACCAGTGGCTTAAACAAATAAGCATTTTGGGGGTTTTTGAACCAAACAGAAAGTCTGAAGGTAGCTCCAGCTGGCTTTGGTCCGGCAGCATCACGTGCTCATGTCAGACTATCTTTTGATCTTTCCCTCACTTGCAGCCTCAAGTGCACAAAACGGCTGCTACAACTGCAAAAGTCACACCCTCACACCTGGCTGAATAGCTCGGGGGAGAGGGAACAGGGCCAGTTAGGTTTGATCTTTCCACCAGGAAAACAAAGTATTTTGTAGAAGCTTCTGCAGCAGACATCCCCTTGGGTCTCAGGTGTCACAAGGCCAGCTCAAGGTCCAAGGACGGCTTGCAAGAGTGAGTATCCAGACCCCCCAGCCTGCAGAGCGAAGACCCCTTCAATGGCTCCAGGGTCGGCCATGTCCACTACAATCATTTCAGTATTATACCTTCTTATCTCTGCACATCTCCTTTGCTACAGATCTCAGGATAGTGTCACGGCGAGTTGCACCAAAACGTAGGTGTGGACCCAATATTAAACTATTAAATAATTGAAATGTAGAAAGATACTGGCTCGTCGGAAAAGTTAGCAGGGAAAACCCAATACCAAGTGAGTCAAAGAGGAATGCCTCGACATTTGTCAAAACAAATTAAGGATAAAAGTTGGCTAATTTTTAAAAATACCTTTCTAGTTATAAAAGAAGTACAGGCTTATTAAACAAGAATCTTACACTGTCAGGAATTGTAAAGAAAAAATAGCCCCTGATATACTTGGTATAAGCTCTTCCAAATATTTTTTCTAAGCACTCTATATATATTCTTCCTTTCTCCACTCCATTCTTTCTGTAACCATGGTAGATTCTTCTGAAATCCACTCTCCCTTACTGAATGTCATTGTCCCCTTTTCCTATAGTTGCTGTGTTATACTCCATAGGCAGGAGTTAAAGAATACGGATGCAAGCCAGACCGCCTGGGTGTCATCCCCCATTTCTAGCACTGAGACTCTGCATAACCTTGGGCAAGTTACTCAGCCTCTTTGTGCCTTACTTTCCTCATCTTTAAAGTGAGATAATAACACTGCCTACATAGAGGGTTTTTTGAAAATATTAGATGAGTTAATTCCTATAATTAACTAAGCATAGGGCAGGAAAACACCAAGTGCTCCATAAGTGTCAGCTATTTTTCTTGTATAGATACATGTCAACTAACTTGATTAATCCTGAATTAGTGGAGAGTGTCATTGTTTTAAAATACAGGATTTGATTTACATAGGGCCCGTTCATTAATGTCCTTGAAAATATACCTTTGGACACATGTCCAATAATTTCATAAGGGTACCTGTCCTCAAATATAATTGCTGGGCCAAAGATATCCATCCTTTTGAGGTCTGACACATAGCCAAGCTGCCATGCAGGAGTACCTGTTTTTGTGTACAAGAGGCCTGTTTTTCCACACCATTTCCTAACCGGTCAGTGGAAAATCTAATTACTCTAAATTTGCATTTCTTTGATCAGTAAAAAGGTTTAAATGAAAAGTGTTTTAACCATTGAAATTCCTTTTTTAAAAAAATGAAAGACTGCATCCTTAAAGGCTTAATTAATTTTTTTTTGTAGGAGCTGGTTGGCCTATATGCTCTTTAAATTAAAGACTCCGGTGGCAAAGGTGAGTCTGACAATTTTCCAAACATTTCTTTTTATATTCTCAATGACTGCTACCAAATCTTCCTCAGTGTGAAAGAAATATCTAGTCAAATTGTCAGCCTTTGTGAGAGATGTATCTTAGAAATATCTATAAAAAAGAAAGAAAATTATTTTAAATGAGGATGAGCTTCTGAATTAGCTATCTGATTATTTTAAAGCTTTGACTATGTATTGATTTGTCCCAGTTTGACAGGGACAAAAGATTGGACTCTGCTGCCTTGTTCAACGGTCCTTGTGTGCATCTTTGAGGGGATATGAATCACTTAAGGCAGCTGTTTCAAACCCTTCTCTAGGACCGCTTGCCCCAGCAGCACTTGGAGGACTTAAATGCCTGATTCTGGAGTTCAGCTCTCATGCTAATGATGGTAGTGGCTAAAGACACAGACAGGACAGTTGCACCCTGTACAGGCCCTCCGCAGAGGGCCTTACACAAACGCTGGGGAAACTTTGGGAGATTCCTGTTTATTAACATTAATTCACCCCATTGTTCAGTTATTCGTTCAGAGAATAATTACAGTAATTACTAAGCACCTGCTGTCACAGCAATAGCAGTGGACACAAACACCTGGCCAATACACACACAGATCTGTGGCAGTTAGAGTGACCATACAGGCCTGGGGATTCAAGAAAGGGTAGCTCACCCAAGGTCAGAACTTCTTAATAGTGTCCAGGCACTGACTGATCCATGAGCCTCCATGATAGAGGCAAACTGTGTGTGTGTGTGTGTATAGCTAGAAAGAGTGTGTGCCATGTGTTTTAGTTCTAGGAAGAAATTCTGATTTTATTAGATTCTCAAAAGAGATTGTGACCCAATAAAGCTTAGATCAAGGACCAGGATCCCGTGGACATTAAGCTGTAATATTGAACTCAACCATGGAAGGCTAACAGTTAGAATGAACGTCATGGAATACTATTTCCACACTGATGCTAACACTGACACTCTCCCTCAGAGCTGTAAAATGCCTCAGGCCTTGTATGTTCAGTCCCCTGGTCAAGACAGTAAAAGCTTCATGTTTATGTATGAAGACCTGTGTTAGGCACTTTAAAAAACACATCACTAGCCCGGGCTGGTGTGGCTCAGTGGACTGAGTGCCAGCCTGCAAACCAAAGGGTTGCCAGTTCAGTTCTCAGTTGCGGCACATGCCTGGGTTGCAGGCCAGGTTCCCAGTGTGGGGGGCAGAGCATGAAAGGCAACCACACATTGATGTTTCTCTCCCTCTTATTTGCACTCCCTTCCTCTCCCTCAAAAAGTAAATAAAATCTTAAAAATAAAAAATTTTAAAAAACCCACATCACTACGGTAGGTACCTCTTGTTGCATAACAAACCACCCCAAACTTAGTCGTGTTACTCTCTTGTGGCTCTGCCAGGTCAGCACCTTTGATGGGGCTTAGCTGAACAATTCCTGTATCTAGGAGTTACAAGGCCTGGGTTTGGAATCCCTCAGCGTCACTTTTGTCACATTCCTGAACTGAGGCCTTTCACGGGACCAGAAACAGATCCACTTCCCAGCGGGAGGAGCTGCAGGTCACACTGCAAAGGGACTACACACAGAAGACTCGGCGTGGTCATCTTGGAAATCACCTACCCCACCTGCATGCTGAAGAACTGACGGTTAAAATAATACGATGTCTTTCATTTGTTTGAAAAGTCCCAGAAAATAACTGACAGGGCAATAGTCGGAACACAAATGGTAAGAAAGTGGTCGTCGTTAAAACTTGCTGAGGGGCACATGGGGTTACTTACATTAGTCTCTAGCTTTCATTTTTGGTCTTTTTGCTGGCTTTCTATCTCTCTGCTTACGTTGCCCATCTGTCACTGCACGCTGTCTCCTTTATCCATGAGCGCCTGTAGCTTATTAACCAGTTGTTCTAAATTCCAGGTCTGATAGGTCCAACATCCCTGCTCTGTCTGGTTCTGACATTTGCTCTGTCTCTTCAAATTATGGGGCTTTTTGTCTTTTTACTTTTGAGATGCTGTATAATTTTTTCCTGAGAGCCAGACATATTGTCCTGGGCTAAAGGCACTCCTTTAGCCATGCGATGGTGACGTGTGGGGAAGGGAGACTGCTCTGTAGTCCCACGGTCAAGGTTTCAGACTTTCAGTGGGCCTATGTCTCTGGACTGTGAACTTCACAAGTGTTGCCCAGTTTGTTTCTCCCCTTGGTTGGGACAGAATGGCTAGAGGAAGCTAAAGTTGAGTGTTTCCCATCCCCAGGTCAGCTGGGCTCTGATAATACCCCAATACGTTAGGCTCTGGTTAACTACTTTCTCTGGAGTCAGGCCTTGTCAAGAGAACAGAGTGCTCTGCCTTATTTCAGATTGGTTCCTTTCTCCTCCCCATGCTGGAAGCATGACGGGATTTTTCTCATGTTTACTCCGGGAACCTGGTTAAACTCCTGAAGGTAAATCTCACAATATTGTGGGCCTCTCCTCATGCCTGGGGCCCCTGGAGTTTTTGACTCTCACACTTGCCCACACTGAGCCTCCAGCAATTTGTCAGTTACAGCTCAGGTTTTCCTACTGGCTCCTGAGTCTCTGCTCCAAGAAGCCACGCCTCTCTGTAGTCACCTGTCTGTCTCTCCAGTCTTGGGGGCAAGGGTTTTCCCTGTGTCCTTCCCTCACCCAGCGATCCTAGAAGAGTTGCCAATTTTTTTATTTGGTTTTTTACTTGTTAGCATGGAATGTGACTTCTAAGCTCCTTACATGCAGAACTGAAAACTGAAGTCACATTAGTTTCTACTTTTGTGTATGTTTGTAATTTTTTTTAAATAAAAAGGTTAAAACTAAATTTTAAAAAACACACACTCTCAATTAATCCATACAATTCTCTTCTCCTTTTTATGCATGAGGACATTGAGATAGGGGTAGTGATGTGACTGGCCTTTGCTGAGGTGACACATTTCATAATGACGGCTGAAGTTTTCTTTTTTTAATTATTATTTATTTATTTTTAGAGAGAGGGGAAGGGAAGGAAAAAGAGAGGGAGAGAAACATTAATGTGTGGTTGTCTCTCATGTGCCCCCCACTGGGGACCTGGCTCACAACCCAGGCATGTGCTCTGACTGGGAATTGAACCAGCGACCCTTTGGTTTGCAGGCCTGCACTCAATCCACCGAGCTACACCAGCCAGGGCATGATGGCTGATATTTTCTAAAGACATACAATGTGCCAGTACCTTTCCAATCACAGTGCATGTATCTTCTTTAATCCTTACAACATATGCACCAGGTAGTATCCGCTCTGATATGACAAAACACAAACACTAGGAAGTTGTGCAGGAACACAGATTAAGTGAATAAAGAAGGACATTGATCCAAGAAATGTGGCTCCAAAGCCTCCACTCTTAGACTAACTCCCTCAGAAGAAGTAAAGCTGAGGTGAGAATCAAGGCTTGTCTGTCTCCAGCGGCAAGACGTACCCGTAACACGGTGGCTGCCTCTGGTCCTGTGTTCTCACTGCCTGTCCAAGTTCCCTCCTCCCAGATTTGCACACTGTACTCAGTCAGGGGTCTGACTAATTGCACAACCCATTTTCCACTGGGGGACCCCCCAGTTTTCTTCTACTGAATAACACACTGCACCTGCAGGTGCTTCATGAAGTGTAAGGTAACATGAAAAAGTTCACTCATCTTTCAACTTAAGTAGCATTTTAAACCAACAACTACTTGCAAAGTTATTTTTAAAGACTTTCAACGAAAGCCAAGACTTGTGGTTAATTTCCTCTTTGTAATTCTTCTCCCGAGCCTCTGCAACTGTGAATGTGTCCTGTTTTATGCCTTCATCCAGCGAGAGGGAATTTGACCATGAAAGTGTGTTTCCAGCAACGACCTGAGAAGAAGTGCGTGCAGCAGCCTGGGGCTTCTCAACTACTCTCTCTTCTGAGCCGAGATGCTCCTGTCACTTGCAAGTGCTCCCCCGTCTGTGTGTCAGAGCTGCGGCCCTCCTAGCCTAAAGCTCACCATACCTGACTACACCTGACTGTGAGGGAGTGAGAAAGTACAGTTCACTGAAGTCCTTAGTGGGGAAACGAGAGGGAGGGGATGTCACGCTTGTGTCACGTGAGGTGGCCCCAGGCCTTGCCTGACCCATCCAGCTCCAGCAGTGTCACATCCCACCTGAAACAGGAAGGTCTATAGATGCAGTTTAGGGAGGGGTGTGTGTTGTGTCCTATGGTTGATTTAGAAGTCAAAAGAGGTCATAACTTATCTAGAAATATACCAAAAAACATTTTTTAAGAGAGCAGTCCCTCGAAGGGTTAACTGCTCATACAAAAGGTTGACACGATATTTTGTTGAGATTCAGAATTAAAATAGTTTCTCTGGGGTCCTAAAATATCCTTTTGTAAGTCAGGCTGTGTCCCTTCCATTATGAAGGGAAAGTAAGTAAGAGTGCCTTCCCCAGAGACACAAAACATTGGATCTACTTGTCAATATTGTTCCTCCAACCATCCCAGCTTTGCAGAGGGGACATTAGATGCCCAAGGACATTAACTGATTGATTGACACTGAGCTATGCAATGTTCTCTGATGCTTCGCCTTCTTAAGAAATCAAAATTAAGAAGCATGGGAAAGTAAAGTGAGTCATATTTAAAAACTTAATATTTGCAAAATACAGAAAGAGAAAGAAGAGAGAGAGAGAGACAAGGAGACAGAGAGGAGAGGCAAGCTTCTTACAGACAAGCTCCTTAATCACCCAAGTCTCAAACTGAGTCAATTACAGTAACACATAAAACAGTCAAATATTTAATAAAAACACAGTCGGAACTTGACCTCCAATACACTTCGGTGCATTGTATGTGTCAGGTTTCCCAGAAACAGGAGTAGTAAAAACAGATTATTTATAATGATCTATTTTCTCTGCACCCAAGCAAACTCTTCCCCTGGCAACCACACAGCTGTTGCAGTGCTGTTTGGGAGAGAGGTCATGTGCTCACTTTCCCTTCTTTCAGTTCCCGACACTAGACAGAGGTAAATCAAAATTCGAACCCCTCTTAGCTTTCGGAATTTCTGAGAAAACGAAAGTCCGTCCCAGCAAACTGGACTAAGTCAAGTAGCCAGACACTGCAAAGGGGTCATAACGGAGAGACCTGGAACTGCTGGGTCTCTCATCGCGAAGTCATGTTCCTCAGCCTGGAAGGCGCTCTAGGTCACAGCCCCCTGCACATGCCCCTGGCAGTCACGGCCACCATTTTTCTCTCACTGTGGGAAAGTGTCAACTCCTTTCTCTGTGTGTGTGGATTTGAGTCGCAGGAAATGGTCTTTACATTCCACTCATGGGGATGAATGAGGTGTGAGAACATTTTAATTTCACATAAATGCTTCATGTCTTTATCAGACTGACTTTGCCTTTGTTTCTTTAATATAACTGTTTAAAAATTCTAACCAGTAAAAATGATGTAGATTCATGATGGCAAATTTGGAACACAAGGAAAGAAGTAAGGGAGGCCATCAAAAGTCATTCAGAGACAGCTACTGTTAGCATTTCCTATTGTTTGGAAACTTTTTAAAATTAAAATATGAATTATAAATTTCTCATTATTAAGGGTCATCTTTATATATTCAAAAGAACTACCTGTGAAATGACTTATAATTTCATCATATATAACTGATAATTATAAATAGATCATTATGACAATGTTATCACAATTGTTATTGTAATTAATGCTAAGTGCAATAAACAATAAACAACAACGAAAACTGAGAAATAAACCTGAAATTGTACCTACATAATTAGAGGCAAAGGATAATAGACATAACATGGCCTTGGTCAAAGTCTAGAAAGATGAGTTTGGGTCCCAGCTCTGTTGCTAACCTATAGCTGAATTAAGAATTAAGTCGCCTTTCCTCTCTTAAGGTCAGTTTTATCTGTGAAACAAAAGGGTCGAATTTTACCCCTAAGGTCCCTCCTTGTGTTAAGGCTGCCTGATGCTAGGTGGAGTAACGTCAACAGCTGAGCATTTCTTTGCCAAATTTTATCTGTACAGGCAACCACTTTTGAATATTCAAATTACTAATTTCTCTTTTTCATTTACAGATGAGCTTATCTGGGTGATCATTTTAATTCTCCACCAATGAAGACCCAGCCAAAAAAAGAAAATCAATGTAAGAGTTATTCTACCAGTCATGAATTCACTCATACTCTAAACAGACTAAACTGAAATAAGGCAGAAAGGACACTTGCAATATAGTCAAGTTCCTTGCTGAAGCAGAGTATCAGGTAATCCATAAACATATCAAGAACTCCCTTCGTATAAAAGAATCATAGGATCAGCTTGGAGGACATGGGATTGCTAATCTAGTCTTGCTTCATATCTTGAATAGCAAATTCAAGTGTACATAGGGATCATACACACAGGTAACATACCTCCTTACGTATGACCCACTTTAAACCCAATGACAAAGTGACATAGGCTGTGGCAAAATTGAAAACATGCACCCAGTTCAAAGTACAAAGTTCCACCAGATCGCTGGCATGAGGAGTGTGGAAATAGCATAGCCAAATCTGATTTTTCCAAAGAAGTTGGCAATCCAGATTTGCGTTTGTGTGTGTGTGTGTGTGTGTGTGTGTGTCCGTGAGCTGTGAGTGTAAATTCCTATGTTTCTAATTTTGGCTCAGTTATTTTTTTCTACACTCTGAGGGCCAAAGAGCACAATGGTGGGCCACTACACCTCCAATTTATATAAAAAATTGACTTTCTCCATTTTCTGGAATGCATTCTATAACCCGTAGACGTGCCACTACAGCTTTCAGGCAAAGCCAACCACCTGGGGAAGGGAGCACTGAAACCGCCCTGCCCTAAAACAAACTCAACATTTGGACCCAAGGAGCTCAACTTTGAAAGGGTTTCCTCCAAATAGCTACATGTTTTTTCACCTATGAATAAAAGAGCTGATGATGATCGGATTGTTTTATCCATAGGTGAATAACCATGCATCTCTTTGGTTTTCAGAGTTGGCATCCTAAAATAGAAATTAATGTTTTTACATGAACTTGGAAAAAAAAGCCTATTACCAAGATATGAAATTTCCTTGAGTTCAGTTTGAACAATAAAATTATCCCAAATCTCTGACCCCCACCCCCACCTCCAGCCACGAGAAAAGAGGAGCATCGTGGAAAGAGCCATTCCACTGCGTTGCTAATGTGCCGAACATCAGAGCACTTGCCCCTCCCTCCTGTTCCTAAAAAACATCTGTGCAAAGTGGGCCCAGCTGGCCTGCAAATATGTTCCGTGATGCAGGCCAGCTTTCAGCCCCTTCCTAGCACCCTTTGTCTTGTCTCCTCTCTGCCAGCATGCATTTCCCTTTTAAACATCTAATGCTTAGTGAAAAAAATCAATGTTAACAGGTTAAAAGTTAATGTGCTTCACCTGTTTCACCTTCTTCCATTAGTAAACTTGGGCCAGCAAAGAGGGAGTTGACATATTACCTGTTTGCTTACCTCTTCCATGGAGGAGATTATGAGGGGTCCTCAAGAGCTGTTCATCAAAATGTCAGGCTCCAATTTGGTAAAATCATTACACCACCTGCTTTCTGGGAGTTATTGTGAAATCTCACTCCTTTTCCCTTTGTATGGAGCCTGCTATGGGCCAAGAAATACACCCACCCACGACTTTTATTTACAGTTCAAGGCCTATTTGGGAAGATGAGGAAGGCAATTTCAGGAATCAGCTAGTGATGCACAGTTGTTAGAGGATGGGGCTGAAGGGCATCCAGACTGCTTGGGAAGCCTCCTGAGAGTAAGAGGTTCTTACAAGATGGCTGGAGACTTCTGGAGTTTCCATTAGTTCAGACTCAGTAAGCTATGAGAGCAGTTTCACCTGGGAACTATCTCAGCTCCAGCCAAAGCAGCAAACATCTGATATTCAGATAGACTTTTTAAAATTTTTGAAATAAAAAAAAAAAGAAAGCAAGTCTGAAGCACTTGCAAGTCATAGGAAAGGCTCCAAATGGCAATCCTTTTGCGAGCACAGCACCAGGGCTCCTGGAACTACAGCCCATGCTCAGGCTTCAAGTCCTCACTTTTCTCCACATGCTGTTGTCTTGCAAGGTGACACTCCGCTCCTGAGCGCCTCCCCTGCTGGTCTCCCAACCGACACCAAAGGAAGCAAAAGAAAACTGTGGGTCTTCTCGGCTAACAGAGGAATTTTAAGTAGTTTTTAATTCTAAAATTACTCATGTCTTTTTATCTACCACCTCTGCAACTAGAAGGGGGTAAGAGCTAAAAGACAGGCCATAAACCCTGAAGGTTAAAAGGAAAGAATGCTCCCAAATCCAGCTGCTGATTTTCCCAAGAATGAGCCAGGTCCTTCCACCAGTTAGCATTGTCAGATGTAGCAAATAAAAATACAAGACACCAGTTAAATCTGAATTTCAGATAAGCAGGACACCTTTTTTATAGTACATCCCAAAATGCTGCATGAACATACTTATACTAAAAAAAGTATTCGTTGTTTAGTCGAAATCAAACTTAACTGGCTGTTCTGTATTTTATTGGGTAACCCTACCACCAATGGACTCAGAAAAATGGTTAGGCTGTAGAGCCCAGTAAAAATAGCCAGAAAAAGGCTGAAGGACTCGCCTTATCCTAACTCTGCGATTCTCCACCATGGCTGCACATTACAGTCGCCTGGGGAACAGCTAACCGCTGCTGATGCTGATGCTGACACCCTGCCCTAGACAGAGTACACCAGAACGGGATTTTTAAATATGCCCGTGATTCTAACGAGCAGCCAGGTTGAGAACCACTGTGCTAAAGCAGCAATAAAGAGAAGATGAAGTGTGATAGGGAATGCACGACTATTGCAACCCACGTCCCCAAACTTTGCTGCGCCCCCAACGCTCTCCCCAGGGAGCTGTAACAATTACTGTTGCCTGACGCCCACCCTCAGGCATTCCAGTTTAATTGTCTTGGGTACAGACTGTAAAGCTCCTCAGGTGTTTTAGTGTAGAACAAAGTTTGGAAAGCACTTTTTGAAAACTTCTGTACCTCTATTTCTTGGGACGACAGTAGCACTAATTACTTTTGTAGGAGCAGAAATAAAGTCAGACCTTCCAACCATACTTAAGAATAAATTAGATGTTACTTTTTAAACTTATCTTTCCCATGTTGGTTGGGAGATTTAAACCCTATGAATAGGATGCAGTTTTTAAGAACTTAACTCTGCCCCTCTCTAGGCCACCTGTTAATCCCTTTGCCAGAGGTTTTACAGGTGAGAGGATAAGGGTCACGCAAGACCCTTTGTAATTCCCTGCTTTCAATCATATGTGATGGTACCGATTACATGCTGATGTGACTCAGAAGCCATACTTCTCTTGGGCACAGAGATTTGCTCTGTGCACGAATGGATGGATTCACTATGCACAGATGGATACATTCACTTGGGGGAAGAGTGTGATGCCAACCTCTCAACAAATTTCACAAGAAGAAAAAATAATAATCTGGGCCTCGCTACATTCAAATGTAGTCATAGGGAACACTGCGTTCCTCTGATCTTCCTTACAAATTGCTGACCCCACAGTGATCCCTGGAACTGTTAGTCCTCCAACATTTAAAAGGTTACTCACCCCCAAGAAATTAGTCAGCCCTGATCTGACAGAAAGTGCCAGAGCCTGACTTTTTAGTGCCAAAAAGCAGTAGATCTAAATTTCCGACGAGGCATGCTTTGTGGGAGGATGCGGCTTTGCCCCAGCTGGCTGGGGAAGCTAAGAGCCAGAGGAAGGCATGACTGTCAGAGACGACACCTGACAAGTCCCAGAACTTCAGCTCAGGGAAGTATTTCACAAGACAGACCAATTTATCAAAAGCAGCCAACTACTGCCCACACAGACTGTCATGCGGGAGTTGATGGGGTTCATTTGTGATGAAGCCAGAGTCTGAGCATCCTGCCCGATAATGGAGAGGCAAATAAAATGGCAACAAATGATTAACACAAAGGATCGCGTCTAGTATCCGGGCTGCCTAGAGTTTTACCACCATGATAAGAAAAAAAGGGAGATTTTCTTGTCTATACAAGATGTGTAAAGCCCACAAAACACTTTCTCATTTCCCGTATTTTGGGAGAACTTTGGAAACATAAAACTACCTTTTAAATACAAATGACTAACATTTCTCATTACTGTGTGCTTTTTGAGCCCTACTCATGTACTTGATCATTTCACCACCAAAGGACTTTAAAGATTACTGAAATTTTTAATTTTTAATATTTTCTAGTTTGGGAAAATTAACAGGGCAACATGGACCAGATTTGTTTTCCAGGAAATAAATAAATCTGTCAAGACAGTAAAATATTAGGAAGTGTAAGTTTTAAAATGTTAAGTTCATCCAGGGTGGTTCTTCCTTTAACTTAAGATAGGAAAGTCTGCATTTACACAAAAGTGACCACTTATTTACGTTACCCAAGGATTCTCTCTGCTTTACAGACCTATCTGGTAGGGTTATTTACACACCAACTTCCCTAGTATGATTTAAAATGCCTGAATTCTTAATGACGAAATATTGGTTCAAGTGAGGGACTCATCTTGTCATAGGTGAATGAAGCAATTAAAATTTCAGGGGGTATCAAATACCCACAGCTGCCTATTTGGTGAACTGTCTTTGGGACAAGTGTTTCATGTAAGCTAATAAATTTTCAGCATTTTCACTCAGGATTAAGAATAATAATTCTTTTATAAGTTACATGACTTTGATCTCTCAAAGACAGTCTGTAGAATCCCCACATAAATCAGTGAGTTGTCTTTTTCATTCATTCTTCAGACTTGACTTCAGCATGTAGCATACCCCAAGCACTGTAACCCTTGCAGGCAGAAACCACAGTGAGTAAAGCATATGTGGACCTTCTCTACCCTCCAAAGCCTATGTATCTCAGTGAGGGAGACGGACATAAATTATACAAGCTTCTACAAACTACTACAAGTGTTCCAGAGGCTAAGACATGGTGCTATGAACTGTACACAGAGGCTCTGTCCTGGGTTAAGTCTTCAGAAAACGGGTCAGAGAAGGAGTGACATTTGAGCTGAGACAATGCTCTTAGTGACAGATACCATTTACTGACATGAAAAAGTATTAGCTCATTTAAACCGCACTCAGCCTATTCAGAGCCTGCAATTGAACCCAGATGCTAACTCCAACACAATTGAGTGTTATCTTCTTAACCATTAGTCATAGGGCCTCTCCAAAGAAAAGGATGAGATGGAGTGTAGGATGCAATAACAAAATACTTGAACAACATAAAATTGGTTTCTCACAGGTTCTGCAGGCTGGGAAGTCAGTTCCTGTTGAGGGCTCTCTGTCTGGCTCGTCACCTTCCCGCTGTGTGCTCACAGGCCTTTCTTCTGTGCTACACAGAGAAAGAAAGAGCGATCTCTCTTTTTTCCCCATTTCTTATAAGGTTACCAGTCCTATTGAATCAGAGCTCCACTCTTAAGACCTTACTCAACTGTAATTACCTCTTAAAGCCCTTATCCACAGAAACAGTCATATGAGGGGTCAGGGCTTCACCACACGAATTTAGGGGGAACACAATTCTGTCTCTAGCATGGAGTGAACTACCAAGTAAGAGAACAGTATTCCAGATGAGAAATAACTGTGATGTCAAATGATGAAGAGTGTGGGTCATAATAAATACGTGTGTTTGGCTAATCTTCTAGATGAAACTAGGAAGGTCACCAATTCTACCAACAGAATCTAACTTCTATAAACAGAAAGGCACGCCCTTCGAATAAAATGTTTGCCAATACTGCCACCTCGTGGTCACAGGCGGGAGGTAGCTTATAGGCAAGAATTACTGAACAGGTGTATTCCGCTGCTTACCTGGGGGAGTTGATTTATCAATTTCTCCTTGCATTGTGTGCACTCCAAAATTGATTTTCCTAGGAATAAAATACATTAAAGTAGGTATTACAACATCAAAGCAGTCAAACTTCTTTCCACTGAATTCATTCATACACACACACAGAAAAGCACTGTGGCAGTCTCAAGCTCTGAGAGAAACAACAGGAGCCTAGTTGAATTCCATCCCACTTTGAGTCATACCGGATAAATTTAGGCCAACCAAAAAGTACATAATATAAGCCATTAGTGAATATGGTTTATCCAGCAGTGTAGATGTGGGTCACTGTACCGGATGAAGAGCCTCAATTATTACTTTCTGACAAGTTGAGGTAATGTCAGAAAATAAAGGAAATATGTAATGGGTATTGGAAGACAGGAAAGTCATAAACAGCAACTACAGTCTTGTTAATAGCTGAAAAATTAGCACATATAGCTTGTTCTGACTTCCGGCCAAGATGGAGGCATAGGTAGACACACCATGCCTCCTCGCACAACCAAAAGAAGGACAACAACAAATTTAAAACCAAGAAAACAACAAGAACTGACAGAAAATCAAACTGTATGGAAGTCCGACAACCAAGGAGTTAAAGAAGAAACACTCACCCAGACCGGGAGGAGGGGTGGATACGGGCAGCTGGGCGGAGAGGACTCGCGGCAGGGCGGTGGCTGGCGGACCGGGTGGTCCCACACCCACGTGCGGATAAACCAGGAGGAACACCTGGGGAGCGAGACAGACCGCACAACTCAGGGTCCCAGCGGGGAAATAAAGCCTCAAACCTCTGACTGAAAACACCTGTGGAGGTTGCCGCAGCGGGAGACACTCCCAGCCTCACGAGAGAGTTCACTGGAGAGACCCACAGGGCCCTAGCACATACACAAGCCCACCCACCCGGAATAAGCACCAGAAGGGCCCGATTTGATTGTCGGTAGTGGGGGAAGTGACTGAAAACCGGCAGAGAGTGGAGTGGGCGGCACTGTTCCCTCTTGGACCCCTCCCCGACATACAGCGTCACAACGCAGCAACATGGCCACCCTGCCCTGGTGAACACCTAAGGCTCCGCCCCTTACTACGTAACAGGCGCGCCAAGACAAAATGGCCCAAATGAAAGAACAGATCAAAGCTCCAGAAAAAATACAACTAAGCAATGAAGAGAGAGCCAACCTATCAGATGCACAGTTCAAAACACTGGTAATCAGGATGCTCACAGAATTGGTTGAATATGGTCGCAAATTAGATGAAAAAATGAAGGTTACGCTAAGTGAAATAAAGGAAAATGTATAGGGAACCAACAGCGTAGGGAAGGAAACCCCAAGGAGGAACACACCAAGGCACATCATAATTACATTACCCAAGATGAAAGATAAGGAGAGAATCTTAAACACAGCAAGAGAAAAAGAGACAGTAACCTACAAAGGAGTGCCCATAAGACTGTCAGTGGATTTCTCAAAAGAAACCTTGCAGGCAAGAAGGGGTTGGAAAGGGTGTTGAAAGTCATGAAAGGCAAGGACCTACATCCAAGATTACTCTATCCAGCAAAGCTATCATTTAGAATGGAAGGGCAGATAAAGTGCTTCCCAGATAAGCTCAAGTTAAAGGAGTTCATCATCACCAAGCCCTTATTATATGAAATGTTACAGGGACTTATCTGAGAAAAAGAAGATCAAAAATAGGAACAGTAAAATGACAACAAATTCACAGTTATTAACAACCAAACCTAAAACAAAACAAAAACAAACTAAGCAAACAACTAGAACAGGAACAGAATCACAGAAATGGAGATCACATGGAGGATTATCAGCAGGGAAGTGGGTAGGGAGAGAGGGGGAAAAGGTACAGGGAATAAAAAGCATAAATGGTAGGTAGAAGATAGACAGGGGGAGGTTAAGAATAGTATACGAAATGTGGAAGCCAAAGAACTTATGTATATGACCCATGGACATGAACTGAAGAGGGGGAATGCGGGTGGGAGGGGGTATGCAGGGCGGAGGGGAATAAAGGGGAGGAAATGGGACAACTGTAATAGCATAATCAATAAAATATATTTAGAATTTTTTTAAAAATTAGCATAAATATATATACACACACATATATATATATATATATATATATATATATATATATATATATATATATATATATATAAAACTAGAGTGGATGCTATTCTTGGCAAGTAAAAGCATAACTATTTGGTCTTAATTCTAAATGGCTTAGGTGGTAAAATCACCTGAAGAAATCAGCTTAACAGGGGTATAATGGTAATGAGAAGTGGTGCCAGGAAAGGGTTACACACAAGCTGTCTGGACCCTTGTTCCCTCCACTTGTACACTGGGCTCCTTCCTTTAGGATGAACCTTCCTTCCGGTTCGACCAAGGCATTATACTTGGAGAAGCCATCATTAGATTCTATCCCTGGAAGTTAGCAAATTTCAGCATTAGCCTCATAAAACCCTAAATGTAGCATAAGACCTTGACAGGTTAATCAGGGCTAAAGACAGACGTAAGTATTTTGGAGTGTATTGCTCAAAACCCTTTATGTTGCAAGTAACACGAAAACTCGAATTGAATCCATTAGCGCAAAAACTGAATTGTTCAGAGATAACTCAGGCTTCGAGAGGAGCCCCATGTAGGGCCCAAAGGGCATGACCCCAACTCTTTTCTTCCCATTTATCAGCTCTGCCTTTGATTCCATCACCAGCAGACTGAAGTTTCACGGACCCAAGATGGCAGCTGGCAACTCTGGGCTGAGAAGCTTAAGTACAGAAGGGGTTAACAAAGTCCATTTTCCCAGCAGCCCTAGTGTATACCTTATTCTATTTCATGGACTTGGATTCAGTCACACGCACATCTGTGCACTAATTATTATAACTAGAGTGATGGGATACTCTAGAGCTGAAGGGTAGGATCCATTTTAAACAATCCACATAGCTGGGAACAGAGGGAAAGATGAATTGCCCAAAGAATAATCACAATGCTTCTGGCAGAAAAAGCAGGAGGGAATTGACGCTGAGAATTTAACCAATAAAGGTCCACAATTTCGGAATGATGCACCTTAGAGGACTGTATGGGTTCAGGGTGAAGGGAGCAGAGCAATAGGGCTCGGGAGGAGCTGAAGCTGGTGCTCCACACAGTGGGGCCAGGAGAGCCTGCAGACTCGGCTGTGACTCTCCTTATGACTGTTACATAGTCAAACCTGCCTCCTGGTACAATTATAATGATTCATTTTGGCACCAAATTATCACACAGGGGACGTGACAATTCAATTTCCTGATGTCTTCTCAGGTGGCTCTTCTCTTTGCTTTGTCAGATCCTTGTTCTCCTTCTGTCCCATGAATTAGTACAATCACCAAAGCCCTGCACATAGGGTCCCCTCCCCTCTCTCTTCCCATCTCTTTTTCTTCATCCCTGCCATTCTCCAGGTTTCACCTACCACAACCTTGAGTATAACTTCAAAAACTTCATCTCCTGGCCCATCCCATGAATCAGGAAACTTTGTAAATTTCAGTTCTTACTTGAAAACTTTGTGTCTGAGGGTCCTGGGCTGGTTCTTGCTTGCCCCAAAAAGACTGGCTCGGAGCTTTACTTCATAATATGAAGGGACAAGACCATCTAAGCCATTCTCTGAGTAGGGTTTATTGTTTGGTGAATGCCCCTTCCGCTAAATTTTAAATTCCCTGAGGACAGAGGTTATTCACCTGTGGCACCCAAAACCAAACTTCATCAGTTCATGTCAAAACATACACAGTATAACGCAACACTATTTCTGATAACCAGAACAGTCACAGGCGACAGTCATAGCGAAGAAATGATGGCCAGTTTACAGTATCAGTGTACCCCAGTTTTGAACAGCTATAATGTTAAGAATTGCATTGGTGTGTGGGGAGGGTGGTGTTTTACAGCATCGACAGTCCCTCGCTCTGCTTGGTGAGCCCACCATTCTGTGTGAAGAGGCAAAATGGCATCTCTCATTATAGACACTGATCATGACACATACATGTTTTTTCCCTGATCTTTGACATTCAGTGCAGGGTACGTGGACCTCATCGGGGCTTGTAGACCTGCAGCTGGCTCTGTGGACCTTGTTTTCATAGTCTAGTTTCTTGTTTGTCCTTTCTTATGTTTCAGTTACTTTTTATTTTTCAATCACATTCGACATCCAATATTATATTCATTTCGGGCATATACACGGAACCTCAGGCAATTTATCCCAACAAGCAAGGGACATCTGGAATGCATCTCACTTGTGGCATCTAGTGTCCAGTGGTGGAAGTGGCTGTATGCCATTCAGACAGTTTCTAAAGAATGACCCCAATTATGATCTGGGTAAGCTTTTGTGATTCTGCTAATTACCCTTCAGTGCACTCAGTCAGCCCAGCTCAGGCCTTTATGATGTGGCCTGGCTCAGTCACAAATAGAAGTTTGCAAAGAAGACTGAGGAGAGGAAAGCAAGGAAGGGGAGACACCCCAAAACCTAAAGGGAAACTCAAGGAGAGCAATCAAACGTCAAGATAGACTCGAAAACACATCATCATCCATGAAACAGTAGCTAGGATTCAGATGTGCTCACTAAATTTTGGCTATTATTATTTCAGAATACTTAAATTTTTGAATGATGAATAGACATCAGGTTTACAAAACATAAATTCCTTATTTAAACATACACACAAGAGCTTGGATTCTAGCAGCAGACCGGGTCAGTTCACATTCTAATTCTACCACTGGGCCAAAACATTTGTCTTCGTGGGGCTTTGTTTTCCTTTCTAGAAAAAGAGGATAATAGTACCCTCCTCGTAAAGCTGTTTAAGGGCCTACGAATTTTGTCATGTAGAGAGCACTCCCGTATATAATACGCAGCCATGTTTTTGGCCCAAACCTTCAGGAAAAAAAAAAAAACTGTCATTTTTTAATCCAATTATTTATTTATTTATATTTAGAAACTAAACCGATTATCTTACACCAGGGTATTATTTTGCATATGGATATCATCACCTTCTAGAGTTACAGTTTTAACGCATAAGCATAAACAGAAGAATTAAAAACATTTATATAGATAGGTAATTGGTACTACCCATTATATAATGCGCATCCTTATTTTTCCCTCAAAAATTTGGGGAAAAAGTGTGCATCATACAGGGCAAAATACGGTAAATGGGATGATCACTGTAAATTTTAACACCCTCCTGGCACCTGGGGAAGGCTCAAGTGTTAAAGCGATTATAACAACTATCAGTCTGTCCTCTAAAGGTACCTGTGATTCTGTCCTACGATGCTTTTTGGCACTGTCACACTGATTCAGATTCCTGGAACCATGTAATAGGTACCAGAGGTAAGGACCCGCAGAGCACACACAGCCAACGCGCTGGTGGGTGTCCGCGGCCGGCACATCTCAGAATTACCCACTGCCTCACCTTCTAGTGACACTGTTTCTCCAGGAGGTACTGCCGCTTTAAAAAAAAAAAAAAAGCCCCGCAACTACAAGCTGACACCTGGAAGACACCCAGAACACCAGTTCGGGGTAAACTTGACCAGACCAGCAGCGCCTGCACCACGCCCTCCGCTCTCCGCCTGCACCTGCGCAGTCTCAGCACGTGGGCGGGGCACTCAGGAGGACGCTCTAGTTTTTTTCCTTACGTGCGGCTAGGGCGGAACATCTCGTGAGAAGTGCGTGTTCTCGCGAGAACGGCATTCAAAAAGCTCTGGCGCTTTCTCGGGAGCTGCTGGATGAGTGAGTTGATGTCTCTCTGCTAAGTTGAGCTACCTTCCCGGAACTGGGCTCGGTGAGCTCTCCGCACGAGCCGCCTCCGGCTGCAGCAGAGGAAGGGAGTGATAGAGGTAGGGGCAGAGGGCCTGGGAGAAGTGCGTGTGAAGAGGAGCGGTGGGGGGCGGCGTGGGAAGGGCTTCTGCTGGGGAGAGAGCACCAAAGGAAACGTGGGACCTGGGTCTCGGCCGAGGCCTTTAGCCGGAACAGCTGCTTCTGCGGACCCCTGAGTTCTTGCACACCAGGTTCTGAGTCGGTTTCAGTTTTCTGTTGGGCCGCCCCCGCGCCCCCCCCCCCCCCGGGGATTCTCCCTGAAAATGGAAAGCCTGATTGGCTGGCCTGGGCCTCCGAAGGTTAACTGACACTAGATCTGTGCGGTCCAGTATGAGAAGTGCTATAAATGTCAAATACACAGTGGATTTCGAGGACTACACAAAAGAGGAATATTTTGTTAAGAATTTATAGTGATTATATATTGAAATGATAATATTTGGGATGTATTGGGTTAAGTGACATATTATTCAAATGAATTTCAGTGGTATTTATCTTTTTTAATGTGTCTCCTTGAAAATTAAAAACCACCTATGTATCTCACATTATATTTCTGTTGAACAGCGCTGCATACGCCGCATGTGGAATTCTGCCCAAGTTGCTTTTCACCCATTGGCTGGTTTACTCTTCTTTAAAACTCTCTTAGGTAGATGTTATTGTCCTTATTTTATGATGACAAAACAAGACATTAAGTAAGTTGTCCAAATACTACTCAGCCATAAGAAAAGATGAAATAATGCCATCTGTGACAATATAGATGGACCTTCAGGATATTATGCTGAGCAAAACAAGCCAGAAAAAGCTAAGAGCCATGTGATTTCACCCTTTGTGGGATATAGAACTGAAACTCAGACACAGATGACAGTGTGGTCGTTACCAGAGGGAAGGAGGAGGGGGTGGGGGTAGTAAAGGGTAAAAGGGGCCACATCTATGGTGACGGAAGATGATTTGACTTTGGTTGGTGGACACACAATGCAATATACAGATTATGTAGCATAGAAATGTACACTTGAAAACCTGTATGGTCTTACTAACCAAGTCACCCCAATAAAAGGGAAAAAGTAAATAAGTTTTCCAAGTTCGGTAAGAACGGGACAGCGTGATCCTCACAGCTTCCAATCTCCTAAATGCTTTGTGCATGCTGTGTTTCTGAGGGGCAGATCAGAAGAATGGTTAGGGGCACCAGGCTGTGGAGCTGGACCCTCGACACCATCTGCCCTGGCCACATAATAGCTGATAACCTTTGGGCAAGTCACTTAACCTTTCTGTGCCTCAGTTTGCACATGTGTAAATGGGGAAAATACCTTATTTTTCACGGGGAGTCAAGGATAAAGTAAGATAAAGTATGCAAAGCACCAAGCCCAATCAATATCTGGCACATATTAGCCCTAGTTGTTATGCAACCCTGGCTCCCTCTCTTTGCAGATCAATAAGTTGACTCTCATTCATTAGATCTCTGCTGAAGAGTCACTTCCTCAGGGAAATCTCTCCTGCCCGGATTGTCCCCTGCCCCACCCCAAACCAGTACATAGATTGGGGCAGTTCCCCTGTTAGCACGATACAGCTCTCCCTGTTGCACAAAATCGCACTTGTAACTTTACATTTCAATTATTTGATTTAATGCCTTTCCACCCCTAGACTGTAAGATTCAAGAAGGCAGGACGATTAGCTAGTTTTGGGGTCGCCACTGTGTTCTCAGCAATAGCACCGTACTTGACACATGATAGGAATTCCAGCAAATCCTTTGAATGAATGAAAGCTGATCTTTGGTGTCTTTGGGCATTATGGCTGGGATGTGTAGAGGCTAGCTCCATTTTCTCTGGTAAATGTTGATGACTCAGGCCCATGATAAGAATTAAATGAGATAATGTATTTGAAGCACTGTGCCTGGCAAAGGGTAAACCCTCAACCGGTATAAACTATGTTAACAGTGCAAAAATCAGCAGCTGGCCCCATCATATACTGGCTTTGGAAAGGTCTTGCATCTTAGAGCAGTAACTGCTAGCCTTGCATAATGTAGGATATCTTTTTTTTCTCCTCCATAACTCTCCTCTTTTATCTTCATTCTCAGTTATAGACCTTGCTTCCTAATTCACAGATAAATTGAAGTTGCACTTCAGTTTACTTAGAAGCACACTGTATCTCCCTGCTTGTCAATATGCCTATGAACTTTGCTTTCCTTTCCTTTAGAAGAAATATTCATGCCTCTGTCTGAAGTCAGCTCCTGTACATTCGACCTCATCCTCTCCATCCCTCCCTCCAGCATCTCTCCATGTCTTCTACATCATCTGTTTTTCTTCTCTCCTGGATCTCTCCCATGGCATTCAAGCATACGGTTAATTTTTTTCTTAAAATTTTTTATTTTAATAATTTTTCCTAACTTTTTTTTTTGTCTTAAAAAATAAAACAAAATATATTCGATTCTACTTCCCCTCCAGCTTGGGCAGCAAAACTGAACCTGCTGTCTCCTGTTGTTCTGCCATTCTTTGTCCAATTCATTCTGGTCAGGTGTTTGCCCCCATCTCCCCACCAGAACTGCTCTTAGGGTCATGACAACCTCCGTGAATTCAAGTCCAAGGCCAGTTCTCAGTCCTTACCTTATTTGACGTAGCATTTGGTACAATTGATCACGTGCACCTCCTGAATACACTTTTGTTTATTGGCTTCATGGACAACACGTGCTCTTGGTTTTATTACTGGTCATACCTGAGTCTACTTTTCTTTTTCCTGTCTCTTATCAGGGCTCACTCCTTGGCCCACATTTGATATCAAGGCTCAAGGATTTATGGTAATAACTCCCAAATTTATAAATTCAGCCCAGACCCCTCTACTACTCATGCAGGCCGACTGCTTACTTGGCATATTTCATGTCCAACACTCGGGCCCCTGATTTTCTTTCCAAAACAGTCTCTACTCACAGTTTTCGATGCCTCGGCTGATGGCAAATCCATTCTAGTTGCTCAGGCCAGAAACCTTCGAGGCATTTTTGACCTCTCTTTTTCACACATCCCACATTCCTTTTGCCAGAAAATCATGTTGGCTTTACGTTCAAAATATTTGCAGAATTTGACCATTTCTTACCTCCCATGCAGCCACCATGGTGTGTGCAGTCATCTCCCCTGCTCTTCCTGCATCCAACTCACTGCCCTCCAAACTGTTCAACGTAGCAGCCAAACGATCCTTTTAAATATCTCATCTCAGACCTCTATTTCGGACTTTTCAGTGACTCCCAATTCCACCCAGAATAGACGCCCAAGTCCTTACAGTGGCCTGATCTGCCTGTTCTTTCCTATTATGTCTCCCGATCTAGACTCTATCTTGTTCATCCTTGGGCTTTCTTCCCTGGTAGCTGCCCCTCTGCCTGGAACATTCTTTCCCAAAATATGTACATGGTAATTGTCGTCCCTGCTGCAAGGCTTTGCTCAGAAGTCACCTGAGGGCCTCCTCCGACTGCAATACTTACCTCAGTTTCCTCCTAAGTAACAATACCCACACCTCTTATGAATTCCCTTGTCCTATTCTTTTGTTATTTCTACTTTCTAATTATTTATTGTATTCTAATTAATTATTTTGCCCTCTTTTCCCACCGGAAGGTAAGCTTCATGACGAAGAGGGGGGTTTTTTGGGTTGCCGTTTCTTGTTCATTTGACCTCTATTGTATCTGAAGGGCTCAGCATGGAGCCCAGCATGTAAGTCGTTCAAGAAATATGTGACGCACTGACCGCAGACACTGGGCAGCACTTGAAAACCAGCACGTTGCTCTTTGCAGGCACAGCTGAGTTTGAGTCGGGCCCAAAAGGCCTGACACCGATTAGGAAAGGATGTCAACTGAGACTTCGCTACGGTGGCATGTGTCTACGTGCACTAGAGTCCTTGCCGGGGGCCTGAAAGGACAGCGGTGCCCTTCAGTGACTGGGAGCATGCCCCCTGTTCTGTGGGCCCTCTTGTGGATGCCTAGGAAAACACCAGGGAGCCTGTGCTGGATAAAGCCATTTCACGTGGCAAACCCGACCTGCGCAGGGGGCCAGCACCGTTGTGGAGAACCGGGCACACCGAAGCCCTCACTTCGGTCGGTGCCGCCTTTTTAGACGCCAAGCGGCAGTCCTGCCGCTGCAAAGCTTCTTGGTCCCTTTCCTTCTCCTCCTGCCTGGCTTACCTGTGTAACGGTAGGATGAGGAGGCCCACCCTACCTTAGCATTCAAGGAAACTGAGCACAGGACAACTGAACGGTTTCCTTTCACTGCATTTCTCAGAAGCACAATTAAATGGCTTCACCTGGTTTTGCTCTTTCGGATCTGGTCTCAAATCAGGTAATCAAATCATCGGACATTTCTGAGAAAAAGAATGTGAAGGTGACCACTTAAAGGTCGGGGAGAAAACTTTTCATACTGTGTTTTTAGCTGGCGGTCATGTTGGAACATGTATTCATGGATGTCATTACGTGTGTGGAGTTTTCTGTTGAAGCTGAAGTGCTCTCATGTTCTCTATTGACAGCAGAGGAAAACGGGACGAGGTCATGGAGGTGGACGTCGCCGCAGACCTGCGGTGCAAGCTCAGAGAGGTTGAGGAAGAACGCCTGAAAGCCGCGCAGTACGGCTTGCAGCTAGTGGAGAGCCAGAATGAGCTGCAGGCGCAGTTAGACAGCTGCCGCAGTGAGATGATGGCCATAACTGAGGTAGGGCCCCAGGCGCCTCTGTCTGCGGGGGTGTGCGCAGCTCCTGGAGATCTGTGCGGGGTGTGCTGAAGTTCGGAAAATCCAGTTACGGTTGCCCTGTTCACCACGTACTAGATTTTAGATCTTGCTGTGTCTGCACTCTTCCTAGGTGACCTCGCTTGGGTCACAGCCTTACATAACATCTAAATGCCCTGTGACACTGCACCAGGTCCTCAGTTCTCCAGTCAAGTCTAGGCTGTGTATTCAGTGGCCTGCTGATGGACATCTCAAACCTCACATAAACTGAAGAGCTCATTCTCTGCCCACTAACCAAACATTCTCTTGCCATTTTCTTTAGCTTATTTACTAAATGTATAACATTCATCCAGTTGCTAGAGCCAGAAATGTAGTGGTTTTACTCAATATCTCTTTTCCCCTTCTTTTTTGTATTTAACCCATTAGTAAGCTCTAAGAATTGGACCTACAAAACACTTATGTTAACGCCACGCTGGTGCGGACCACCATCCTCTCTGCCAAGACCACTGTTGTCACCTTCTAACCAGGTGGCCTGCTTCCCTCATTTCTGTTCATACCATTCATTCTTTGTACACAGCGGCCAATTGGTCACTGAAGAATACACGGAAGATCATGTCACAGCCTTAAAAACAGCTTAAAAACATACACTGGCTTCCCATTATACACAAAGTCTGAGCTCCTTACCTGGATTTACAGGTATCTGTGTGCTCTGCTCCCTGCCCAACTTACTCTCATCTCAAACTACTTCCCCTTGTTCTTAGCTCTACGAGGCCTGCCTGGTGGGCTCTGCATGAGCTGTGGCCTCCCTCTGACTGGTTCAGACCCCACCTGCAGGGACTGAGTTCTCAGCCTCCACGTGTCTGTTAGGTGTCACCTCAGCAGAGAGTCCTTCCCCTGAGTGTATTGTAAAGCTGCATTATTCACTCTCTTAATCCTCTGCAGTGCTAATTATATCCCCGATTATAAGGACCACGAGAGAGGGCATTTTTCAGCCTTGTTCACTGTTGTGTCCCAGGGTCTGGCACACATTATTAAAAGAATGAATAGATCAGCTTTCTTTAGTAAATGCTCAGTAACATGTAAATTTGATCTCAGAATTTATGTATAGCAGGTAAATATCTAATGGCAACTCTTATTTTTTCATTTTTCTCTTTTGTTTAATTTAATTTTATCTGATTTTTTTAAAACTTGTTGAAAGAGTTGGAACTGATGCCCCTTTTATGTTTAGACTTTCTTGTCCATAAGCAAAAGTCACGTTAGGCGCTCCCTTTGTCTCCACGTTGTGTTCATTCGGCGAGTCATTCACACACATTTCTGAGATGACTCCATTCCGAGTAAGGGCTGACCTCGCATTTCACTTTGCCCCTGGTCCACGGTTGCCTCATTTCGTTCAGAACTACAGGTATAGCATATCATTGTTAAACTAAGTAATTCTCACTAGGAAAATTTAAGTGCTGTTAATTTTTTTCTAGCAGAGATTACTTGACCCGTTGATGTACCGTAGAACACTTTTTACTTCCTTGGCAGGGTATAGAAGCAGTCACTGTATGGCTAGAATGTGCTTGGATACAGTCTCAAATTAGCCTTTGGGGGGGGGGGGAGTTTAAATTGTTTAGGCCGATTAGCTACAAAGTTATTCCAGAGGTAACATGCGGTCGTTACTTAGAAAGCAGCAAATACAGGAAGCAGGAATGAAACAGTCCAAGGTGAGAACTGCTTATATGTGCTGGCTTTCAGTTTTTCTTATGCAACTGAATTGCAATTGAATCTGCTTTCAGTTTTTCTTATGCAACTGAATTGCAATCGAATCTGCTTTCAGAATTACGAACAAGAAAAATACACTCTTCAGAGAGAAGTTGAACTCAAGAGTCGAATGTTAGCAAGTTTGAGCTCTGAATGTGAAGCTATAAAACAAGATCAGAAAATGCACCTGGAGAAACTAGAAGAACAACTGAGCAGAGCCCACGGACAGGAAGTGAATGAACTGAAAAATAAGGTTTGGATATCTGCGTATTTCAGAACAAAAATGTTCCGTGCTGCGGCAGCGATCTGTAAACTGTAGGTGAAGATTTTCTTAACACCATCCATGCCAGCAAGAGCTCTGTCATCTCAATGTGGGGGGTGGAAACACTGAGAAGCGCAGTTTCACCCAGGGAACTCGTATAAACAACATCCCTCTAATTAAACACAATTATTTAATTTTAGGAACTGGATATTTCCAGTCTTACGGATGTTCTCAAATCACGTGGGCCCAAAATTTGGAACTTTATTTGCCATCTTTCACTTACTTCTCACATAAGTTCTAAGAATTTGCCCTGCACACCGCCCATGTGCACTGCTGCCGCTCTAGTGCAGACCACCATCCGCCCTCTGCTGGACTTCGTGGTGGCCCGCTTCTGTCGCTGCTGCTTGTACCACTGGCCCTTCACACAGCAGCCAGAGGTGTCAGGAATGCAGACCTCCCCTGACTACTTAGGTGGGCTGTTGGCATATTTATAACAGGAGATGTCACTGTCTTCAAAGATGCCTGACCTTGGTTAAATACAAAACTCCAGCAGTCTCATCATGCACTATGTTTGAGTCAGTCGGTAATGTTTTCAGAAAGATAGCCACATTCCCACATAAATCATTTTAGTTGAAATTTTATTTCACATTATGAAAATAGGAAAGGGAATCAAATCAAGCTAAGAGGCTATTTTATCAATAGAAAATAAATATCAGGGTGTATTCTAAGAATGTTGAAACCATAGGGTGAAGAGAATTCAGTAGAGATGATAATCATAACTCTGAACAACAAGCAGAAGCTTTTTATTGACAACAGAAACCACTTAGTGAATGCGAGGCGTGGTACTGAAGTGGTACCCACGTGACCTCAGCTGAGAGTTGTGATGGCGGGTGCCGTCACTCACCAGTATACACACGAGTGATGCTGAGGCAGATTAGACCTAGGCTTGGCCTGAAAACTGTGCCCTTCTGCTGTAAGTTCGTTCATTTGAAAGCTATGTATCGTTAGTTTTCCAAGATTTGGAACTAAGTGACATTTCATAAAGAGTTATTAAATAGTGTTGTTTGGGTTGACTGTCTTCCAAAATAGTTATCCTGCAGATGCCGGAACAAGTTGTACAACTGTGTGTTCTGTGTGTTCAGTTACCTTTTAATTAACAAGATTGTCAATTGTTTCAAACTTTAGTTAGAGAAGCTGAAAGCAGAATTAGATGAAGCCAGGCTTAGTGAAAAGCAGCTGAAGCACAAGGTCGATCATCAGAAGGAACTCCTGTCTCACAAGTCAGAGGAACTGCGGGTGGTGTCCGAACGTGCACACGAAACCATGTCTTCGGAGGTGCTAGCCCTTCAGATCGAGCTGACAGAAATGGAGAGCGCGAAGGTAATTGTCGTGGGGTATGTGCTCTCAGGTTTTCCTTCTTTCTTTCCTGCGTATTTTTTATGTGTTTTTGTAAAAATCCTTATGAACTAGTTTTAAGGCTGAGCTATTTTTTGGATTAACTATGCTCTAACTGAAAAACTATGTTACAGAGTTTTTAAGTAGGTTGCTGCATGTATCATAAAGCTCTATACTACGTGATTATGTAAGGCAGACTTTAGATTAATGACACCTCTGGATGAATTTAGGAACATTTACTCTGGTTCTAGTTTGTATCATTAAAAAATAGCCCAATATAAAGCATCCCGTGGAAGTTGATATGCATATGAGCTTTTTTCATTGTAGGCTGGGGTTAATTAAAAATGAAAGCCTCAGATTCATAGAAAAGGAAGACAGTCTAGAGCCTTTTATTTTGTTCCCTACTGGAAAATTTAGTAATTTTCATTATTATGCACCTTAACACTTCAACTAGTTTTTTAGCTTCAGATGTAAATCATTGCTGATAGATAAACTGAGAAGCAGATAGATAAAGGGTTATTCAAGAGAATTTCCTCTTTTTCAATTTCTGTTGAATAGACCATCCTGCAAGAAGAAGTGAACGAACTGCAGTACAGACAAGAACAGTTAGAACTTCTTAATTCCAATTTAATGCGCCAAGTCGACCGGCTTACGGAAGAGAAAGAGGAGCGAGAGAAGGAGGCAGCTTCTTGCCACGATGCCTTGGAGGTGCTATGACGGCAGTAACATCGCCTTTTCCAATTTGTACTAAGTGGTGTTCTTGCTAGTCGGGCTTCTGTTGGCTAAGCTGTTTGCTTTTGAATTTAGAAAGCACGTCTGGCAAATCAAGATCTTCAAGTGCAGTTAGACCAAGCCCTCCAGCAGGCCTTGGACCCCAATAGTAAAGGCAACTCCTTGTTTGCTGAGGTACTTCCAGACATTTCGTTGATGAAACTGGCATTTCACCTGGTGCAAGCATAATGAATCACATTAATATTCTCTAGGTGGAAGATCGAAGGGCAGCAATGGAACGTCAGCTTATCAGTATGAAAGTCAAGTATCAGTCGCTAAAGAAGCAAAATGCTTTTAATAGAGAGCAGATGCAAAGAATGAAGGTATAGAATTACCACCCTCAAAGGTTTACCGCACCTGTTTTGTATCAGCATTCCGTGCGTAGATATATCACAGAAAGCATCTTTTCCTTCAGGGAGGTGTACTTAAAAAAAAAATTATTCCTAGAACTGCATGATTTTGGAAATTCGATATTTTTAAATTGAGCGGAAGATCCATTTACATTTTTAAAAATACTATAGTAAAGATTTAGTTGTATATTTAGTATCCATTGATTTTTTTTTTTCTTAATTGTCACCCAAGGACATACCCGTTGATTTTAGAGAGCAGGGGAGGGAGGGAGGGAGACAAACATTGATCAGTTGCTTCAGGTATGCCCCCTGAACAGGGATCGAACCCACAACATAGATATGTGTGCTGACTGGGAATCGCACCCGTGACCTTTCCGTGCATGGAATAATGCTCCAATCAACTGAGCCACACCGGAAGGGCTGATTGATTTTTTTAAATGGTTGCTCAATAGCCTTGCTGGATAGGTATAAATCTTTCTCTGTGGAGTGGGAGAAAAAGAAATGTTTTTTTTTTCTTACTGTGGGCTTGGTGTCATTTCTGAGCAGAGCCCCACTTCAGCCAACACTAGCTCTTATTTTCCTTCCATTCTCTCCCAAAAGCTTATATACAGGGTAAAGTCTGTATTTCCTTTCCTTGTAATGTCTCAGGTCAAGTACATAGGCCCTTTAAACTTGAAGGGTTTGTTGGTCATCATTTTAGTCAGATGGATGGTAACAGAAAAACATGGAAGTTGGAAGGACTTCAGCATTACACCAGCCTGATCTCTGAGCTGTCGTGCCTGCTCTCAAAGTCCGGAAGGGTTCCTGCCTTTTCTTGAGAATGAGATTTACCAAAGAAATAGGAAAGGTCAGTGTTAGATGAACTTGAGATGGATCCTCATCCTGTCACTTGCTGGCTGTGGGATGTTGGTCAAGTGTTTTTACTTTTCAGACCGTCATTCACATCATCTGTAAAGTAGAGATGATGGAACCTGCCTCTTAGGATTGTCCTGGAGTTAAAGGAAAGCATAGAAAAATGCTTGCTCGGTGCTTGGCAAATGAGGAAGTGCTGACTTAATAAACAATAGCTTTTGTTTCTAAGTGGCTTTTATTTCTGAGAAGTTTGATTGTGCTGCCTGGTTCACTGAGGCTCTCCCCTTTCTGGGAATGGTTTCTTTGTAAATTTTCTCACACTTGCTCTTTGTTTCTTTTACTATTTGTTGGGCTCCTATGATACTAATCTCCCAACTTTCCCGTGAGATCCCACACTGTCTTGAGATACGGGTAGCATTCTGGACCTTCTTAGGCTAAGTGTGTCTAGCGTCTGTTCTGAAGCAGGAACAAAAAGTGGATCCTTTAAAATAGTAGGAGTAATAGTTCTGCCTTCCTTGTCACCATGCCTGCCCTCTCATCATTGTTTGCTTTACTCAGAACTCTATTTAAATTAATTGACACTTTTTAGAACGCCAGAAATTTCTGGAGGCAGAAAGAAATGCTAGGTATAGATTTTAGCTAATTTCCTTTTAATTTCTTTGCAACTCTAGGTTTAGGTGGAGTCGTAATTAGGTAAGTTGGTTGCTGCTCTTTAAAAATAAACTTATATTTACATCGAATATTTCCTCAATATCCTTAGATTGCTTTTACCTTTTGCTTTCCATCCTTGTGCTTTCTGAATTGCACATTTATGAATGTGAATAGCTTAGTAATTTCCCCAGCTAATACTGTTGAAGTTAATTAAAATTGGGGGGAAACCCCATCATACCCTAATGAGAGTGCATATGCTGAATAGAGTGTAGCATTTGTTCAGGCTTATTTACCAGTTAAGTGATGTGCTTCCTGAACCCAGCCAGCCAGTTCCATTAGTTTCTCAGAAGTACGAATAATTGTTACAGACTTTAGTTATCACTCATAAGTCATCAAAGATAAGTCACTAAACTTATTGATATAAATGTTCCCAAGTTACTAGATTATTAGACTAGAATTAGCTAATTACTCCTGGCTGGTGTGGCTCAGCAGCTTGAGAACTGCCCTGCGAACCGGAAGGTCACCAGTTTAATTCCTGGTCAGGACACAAGCCTGGGTTGTAGGCCAGGTCCCCAGTTGGGGGCGTGCAAAAGGCAACCAATTCATGTTTCTCATATCAATGTTTCTCTCCCTTTCTCCCTCCCTTTCCCTTTCTCTGAAAATAAGTAAATCTTTTTTAAAAAAGAAATAGCTAATTTAATTTCTAAAATGAATTCAAAGTAATATTATTCCAAAAATATGGTTATCGGAAACTTCCTCTCCCCCACTCAGTTTTATGGGGGGGTAATTTTTTTCCAGTTACAAATCGCCACGTTGCTGCAAATGAAGGGGTCTCAGACTGAGTTTGAGCAGCAGGAACGGCTGTTTGCCATGCTGGAGCAGAAGAACGGTGAAATTAAACATCTATTAGGTGAAATTAGAAATCTGGAGAAGTTTAAGGTACGTGTAACACCTCTTAAACATGCAGTTAAATTTTGGTTTGAATATCTTAATACTTTTAACTTGAATAGGTTCTTTGTTATATAATTACTTACAGTCTCAGTTGAGGGTGACCAATATTTAAATGAATTTTTCCTTCTAGTTTCTTTTTGCCTTTCACTGATTGTGCCTGTGGCTTCTTTCAGTGGAGCCAGAGTCAACCTCGCTTAGACTTGTTACTGTGTGTAAGTTAGAGTGTCCGGAGGCCCCACCTTCAGTGTGTGACCCAGTGGGTGTTAACGTCTCTTATTTCTGCGTCGGCGTTAGACAGACGAACGACTCCTGAGCGTCACAGAAGTGGCATCGTGCGCTGTGTGCTCTTCTGCTCCTCCCCGACAAGTCGGGGGCATCGTTCCTGCAGTTGTGCGTGGTCGGTGATCCATTGTGTCCCAGAGCTGCCCCGCCCCAGTTCTCAGCGGGGGGCAGGGCAGGACTTTTGTCACATTGCCCAACAGTGTGCGGCAATTGGGACGCATAGAAGCCTTTAATAAGCTGCTGCTTAAAAAAATGGTTGAAGTAAATTCAGATTCCCAGAAAAGTTGTACAGTTATTCCTGTGTACCCTTCCCCGAGATTCCCCAATTGTCAGTTTTGCATTCGCCGTATTATTTTCTCTGTTTCTGTATGTGTATTCTCTTCTCAAACATTTGAGAGTGAGTTGGACCTCAACATTACTGAAGTTCATTCTCTTACATAACCACGGTACGATAATCAAAACCAGAAAATTAGCTTTGATAATAGTATTAGTTAAGCTGCCTTATATATTTTACCAATTACTGCTAATGTCCTTTAGAGCAAAACAGAAGTACCCCAAGTGCTTTCCTTTCTGGGGTCCAGTCCGTGGTCACACGTTGTATTTAACTATCAAGTCTCTCTTCAGTGTTTCTTAATCTGGAGAATTCCTTAAGTCTTCATCTGTTCTGAACTTATTTTTGAGGAGTAAATTGGTTTCTGTGCAGATTATTCCTCATTTTGGATTGTGTGAAGTGATTAGAATCAGGATATGTGTTTTTTACAGGAATACCACGGGAGTAGCTTTTCGGTCCCAGGGTTTTCTTGGCTGCTCTTGTGTGTTTATTTTTCTCTGTGGGTATCTTGTGTAGCTCCAGAAAAGCTTGCTGGTATTTTTTCTTAAAATTATATTAAATTTGTAAATTAACTTTAGGAGCACATATACCTTCTCACTAACTAAAGAACTAATTAAAGTTTATAAATGACACATTTTTTAAAATGTTAACCTCTTAGGCATATTAAATTGCAGCCAATAGTGTATTATAAAATTTTAAATGTTTGTAACCTTATTTCTTCCAATAAGAACTGTCGAAAGGACTACAGTTTTGGTTAAATTTGCAGTACATCAATTGGCAGGCTAATGTGGCCCACCAGGAGGCTTAGCGCTATGCTTTGAAAATTGTGGCTTTAACCAGGAGGTTTTAACCTGCAGTCTTTAAAATTGTGGACAAGTTTTTAAGTAGTTTTATACTCTTTTTCCCATAGAGAAATCATAGAGATTCCATCAGAATCTCAGAAGAGTGGACACTAAAAATAACTAAGGATCTCCACTCTTTTTCATATTTTTCTAATTTACGGCTTTGTCATAAAGGCCATAATTGAACTCAGTGAGTATGTATTTCTAACACTTTAAAAGGAGAGGGAAACCAGAGGACACAGGTGGTGTTAGGAGCCTCAGTTTTGCATACAGATCTGGGTTCAGACTCTCTCTTCTCAGTTTACTTGCCTGCGGCATCTTAGACCAGTTCCGTTACGTGTATGAGAGGGATGCTTATTCCTGTATCTTGTTCAAAAGGTAAATGAGTTAAGAGTCTGGTGCTTAGCACAATGCTTGCTGTGCGATAAACATTCAGTAAGTGGTAGCTCGTATTATTAGTGGTAAACACATACTCACCTAATCTGTTGTTTATTTTAAATAATAAGAATTGTTGTTTTATATAGAGTTTATATGAAAGTGTGGAATCTAAGCCTTCAGATGACTCTGGTGCTCTGAAAGATACCACCTATTACACAGATTTACTTCAGATAAAGCTCGACAACTCCAAGTAAGTGTTGGCTGGATAGAAGGGTGGAGACTCTTGGCTTGTTTATAATAAGTGGTGTTAATGACCACACATTTTTGTTTGAACACTGCCAAAAGAAAATTCCAAAAATGAAAGGCAACAAAAATACCTCTGGGCATTAAATGAGATTTAGTCAAGATATAGTTGGTGCTGGTTATTGAAGAAAAAATGCTTTTAATGAATAATTCAGTGTTTTTATTTCTTTGTGTTCAGCTTTTTAGATTAAGTGAAAAGAACTTTATCTCAGAAAACGTTCTTATGATCTAAATTTTTCAAGAGTAAATATTAAGTAATCTTAAATTTAGAGGAATTTGTTTATACATGGACAAATGTGGAAAGACGGTTTCCCTCCTTTGTCCATGTCCTTTGGAGGTTGCATGAGGGTTTTATTTTATTTAAAAATGCCGTTGTTAAAGCTTAGTTTATTTCTTTGTCACTGAAAAGCCCGAGGAAATGTAATCTTTGACTAAGTTCAAATACATGATGGAAGGTTTGCACTAACAACTGTACTTCTCCACCTTATGCTATTTTAGTATTTCTTGGTTCCCCCTCCCCCTGTTTTTATGAACACAGCAAAGAGAACGAAAGCACCAAAGGCGAACTGTCCGTACAGCGAATGAGAGCCTTGTTTGAGAGCCAGCGGGCTCTGGACATTGAGCGAAAACTTTTTGCCAATGAAAGGTGCCTCCAGTTTTCTCAGAGTGAAAATATGAAACTGAGGGCCAGAATCGATGAGTTAAAGCTGAAGTATGAGCCCGAAGGTGCGTATGCCTCGTATATGTTGTCCTTTAATCACGAGAGGCTCTGAGAGACCACACAGGTTTTTTTTTCTTGCTGTAGCTTTATGCAGATCTCATCACACACTAATTTGTGGCTATGTGTCTATGTTTAAAACAGGTTTGCCGCCACTAAGTGTAGGAAAATTCCAAGAGAACTGGGTTCTAGGCGTGCGTGGATGTGAGTAGGTGTTCTTTTTGACACCTGTGCAGCAGGGCCTTGCCCTTTGAGCCTTCTCCGTTTGCGATCGCAGCTTCTTGTGGAATGCCAGAGCTCAGTTTTGTTGGGGCGGCCGGTGCCTGGGGGCTGTTTCGGGTCACACTGCCGACAGGACCCTGAAATAACGGAGACTTAACTTAAACAAGACAGGTGCTTGTTCTGGCCCCGATGAAAGTCTGGAAGAGGCATCCCGGGACTGGTCCCGGTGTCCAGCGGCAGGATGTGGCTTCGTTTGCGTTGTTCCTCGGCATACACCTTGAGTGGAATTTGGCCGTGGCCTCATCTGCCTACAAGACGAGTCGAGAAACGTGGTCTTGATTCTCGGGGTCCGTGTTCCCAACTAAATGCTGGGGGTCCTGCTGTTCAGGAAGAACAGTGGGGCGGCTATTAGGGAGCAAGTAGAGTCACTCAGAGAGAAAATACCCTTCTTACACACTACAGACAGTGATTTTACTGTATGTAAATTAAGAAATAAAAGGCCAAAGGTAAAAAGTCTCACAATGTGATGGTTCTTATACAAAAAGAGTGTTTTTACGTGTTTTAGGTTATAGGTTTTCAGCAGGTTTTGCCCCTACACTGTTCACATACCTCAACAACAGTGAGGAGGTTGTTAGTAATAGTAAATGTTTTTAGTTAAAAAGGCTCTTCTCTCTCTCTCATCCCTTTCCTCTTCCCTGATGGTAATAGGCTCTCCTGTTACCACTGAGAATTGCCCATTTTGTATTTCAAGGTTGCTGAACTGAAGGCACGTAGCAAAGGGACTTGAGGCAGCATGGGGAATCTAGATGATGTGGATTTTAAAGGAGCAGTGAAAGAGAAAGGGAAAACAATGACTTTAAAACATCAGGGTAGAGCAGGAAGACCAGCCCCACAGTCCACCATGGTTTCTCCAACTTCACGAAAGGTTTGGTTTTGAAGATAAAAGACACATTGGTATGAGGGTAGGGAAGACATATTAGAGCGATTAATTCAGTGACTGGATATGGACCTGCATAGGGACGGAGTGAGGCCACACATGTCACATCAAGCAATGGGGGTAGAAGGTGACTGGAGTCGTCTGAAGTGAGACATGATAATACGGTTTGAATTGGGGAATATCCCTGGTAGAAGTACTAGGTTTTTAATGTACTTTGTAGGTGGGGCTAATAGGTACAAGTCACCATACTTAGAGACTGTTCTTTTCATTTCATCCTTACAAAACACAATATTGAGTGAAGTGGGTACTTTTAATTTCCATTTTAAAGAAAATCTCGGAGCGGTTAAAACACTTCCCCAAGGTCTTCTAGCTGCAAAGTGCTTATACACTAGTACTTGGACCTGGATTCCTTGGCTCTTACCGCTGTATTCTTTCTCCTCTCCGCGCTGAGATCTTACGAAGCCCCGTGCAACTTTTGTCACGGCACCAGCAAAGAACAGTTAAGTGTTCACTCCTAGAGCCAAATATATTGAGTTACCGAAGAAAAAATGTACAGCCAGGTAACCTCTAATAGGCAAAGTTTATAGAATCCATGAAAAAGAAAGATAAAAGAGATTATATATGAGGCCTGTCTGGAATGTATCCACAGCCATGTGCCATGAAAAATAAGAGACATTTATTGAAGAAGATACAAGAAACATTGCACATCGGACAATGACGCCTCAGTCACGTTGGGACCTCACACAGTTCTCCCAATCACCATCAGCTGCCGCATCGTATTTTCTTGAATCTCATCAACGGCCTGAAATTCTTCCCTTTCAAAGGAAGTGATTTTAGTTTTGGGAAAAGCCAGAAGTTACAGGGCACCAAATCTGGGCTGTAGAGGGACTGAGTCAGCTGGGTGATTTGATGTTTTGCAAAAAAACTGCATGAGACGTGATCATGAGCAGGCGTGTTGTCACGATGAAGCTACCAGTCACCAGTTACCCACAGCTGCGGCCTTCTGAATCATCTGAATAGTTTTTACAGAGGAGTGTTCAAGCTTAATGCAAAATTTGATGCAGGTTCATTGCTCTACTCGCTCAGTCATTTTGAGTGTGACAGCCACACAGTACACATGCTCACTCAATGGCATCTACCACCCCACTGACTAGTACAGTGAAGTTGTCATTGTTCACACATGCGCATTCCAGTCCTCGACTCTCCTTGACTGCCAGGTCACATCGATGTGCAAACCATTCTTGTTGTATTAACAATGGCTGGACTTTTTTCGGACAGACCTCGTGTTTTAATAAGGATATGAGCGGGTTTTAAAAGATTGGTGAAAGGAAAGGAAAAATGCATAACTAATGGTACCTGTTTATGTGGATTGTGTCTTTGATTTATTAACTGGACATATTTTTAATGATTTTTTATTCTCAGAGAAAATGGAAGTGCCCATACTCAAAAAGAGGCGTGAGGTCCTGCCTGTGGATGTAAGTACCCCCAATGATGTCTGTGTCAGAAGTGCTGTCGGGGAAGAAGTTCCTAGATCACCACCTCAGAAAGAGGAGGCGCAGTCCTGTGCTGGCCACTTAGAAGATAACAACTTGCAGTTAGAAAAGACAGTCTCTGTAAACACACCAGGAGTCCCTCTCTCTCCTCGTCCAAGTCTGCCCATGAATATTCAGCCAAAGAAGGAGAAGAAATGTGTGAAACTTGTCCAAGTTCCAACCATAAGTGCGAGAAGCGGAAACTCCCCCGACTCTCCCAGGTCAGTGCCCTCTTGTCCGCAGCAAAAAGCAGGCCTCTCTCCATCTCTTCTCTGCCACTGCCTGAACCCGGCTGTTCTTTATCCATTTTCTCAGTGTCACGTGCAGCACAAGGTCTTCTGTCTGCCTTCAGCATTTTTAACACTTAAAAACACTCAAACGATTGCCAGGGAAAGGACTTCTGCATAAGAGAATTATTTTCGAGTTACACTTTTCTGTTTCATGCGACAGAAATATGAACATTCTCTCGGTGTGGATAATGTCCGGTTATTGTTTTCTTGGTCCAAGAGTGGTCATGAAGGAAAAGTTAACTTATCCCCTAAAATGGCTTTCTGCTTGTCTAAGAAATTTCAGCCTTTTGGAGACTGTTAGGTAAAATTTTTTGATGTCTTTTGAAATTGTTTATCCTGATCTTTAAGAATGGGCTTTGATACCTATTTTGACATTTTTAAATATCAAAGGTAAGTTTATTTTCATTTTACATCAGAACTTCAGATCTTCTAGTTTCTACGTATTTGAGCTTATGATTAGTGTCAAGACATGTATGTCTATTAAGAATTCACGTTTTAAGGGTCTCAGCCTTTAAAAAAAACAATAGCGGTCAGAAGGTAAGAGAAAGTGAATGGAAGAGAAATGTCTCTTCACAGTTTAGTTTTCTTTAATTACTCTTCTCTTAGTTGAAACTCAATTTGAGGTTTTTTAAAATTTCAATCTTTATTTTGTCTTTTCCATCACCATTTAGTCCCCTTAGACCCCCCTCTCCCCAGCCATCACCACACTGTCGTCCATGTCCAAGAGTCCCTTTTCCTTCTTACTCAGTCCCTCTACTCCCTAACCACCCCCTCAACTGTGATTCATCCCGCCGTCCGTCTATGAGTGTGTCCCCATTTTCCTTGTTCAGTGTGTTCACTAGATTCCACATAAGCGTGAAATCACACGGTATGTGTCTTAGCAGACATCTGTTTATGCAGACCAGGATCTCACGTTATTTTTATCTTGCATTTTGCCTTTCGTATGTCATGTTAACGTTAAACTAGTGCTATAACATTTTAATTTTTTGGTTAGGTATGCTTATTATGATAGGCACCCTCATGTTTTAATTCTTTCATTTAGGCTTTGTCGTGACTCTTTATCAGCCTTAGAGATATTTCTTTAGATGTTAAAAAAGGTAAGTCTATCGATATAAAAAGACTTTTTTAGAGAGTCAGTGATTTAGTTTTCGTAATGGTATTGGAGTCAGTTTTTTTACCTCATATACATAAAAAAAATCACCATGTCTTATTAGGGGCCCGTTTATACTAGAGAATCACCTCTTCTTGCATTTTCCCTTACCACACTTGGATTCAGAGTGGATGCTTTAATGCCTGTAGGTTAGATGCTGAGTCAAAGCTGCAAACAGAAGTTAAAGAAGGGAAAGAAACTGCAAGCAAATTGGAAAAGAAAACTTGTAAGAAATCACACCCTATTCTGTACGTGTCCTCTAAGTCAACCCCAGAGACTCAGTGCCCTCAGCAGTGAAGACCGATCTTTAATAAGACTTGCCCAAAAGGTGGCTTTGGAGATTACTTAAGATCGTCTTTATCTGAAAAATACCAGCTTGCAGGTTATTCTTTTCTGCTCATTATGCCAAGACCTGGTATGTTCGTCCTCTTTGACCAAATGTTCCAAATTTGGTGACGACTCTAACCAGGAGAGTTCCCTAAGTGACGATCCTTCGTGGAGCTTCCGTGTGAATAAACTAACAGCTGAAGGAAGGTGTTGTTACAAATCTGTTTGTTGCCTTGCGTATGTATTTTTTAAGTGATGTTAACACATGGAGTCAGGGCCGTGTGTTGTGTTGTAACTGGATTTTGTCAGTGTTTGTAGCACCTGTGTTCATCTTGGTATGTTTAATCCTGAACCTTCTAAATAAAGATTTTTTTCCTTTCAATGATTATAGACTGGTCTATAACTTAATTTCATATATACTCTAGGTTGGTGTATTAGTCTGTACCAGTGATTTTCAACCTTTTTCATCTCATGGCACACATAAATTAATTACTAAAAATCTGCGGCAAACCAAAAAATATTTTTTTTCAGTGATCTGACAAAAAAAATCAGGTATGATTTTGACTCATTCACACCAGACTCCTGTTGTGTTGGCTGTGGTCATTTTTTTTCCGTCAATCTAAAGAAAAAGAGGTGAGTGTCCCTGTCTAAACAATCAGGTATTGCACGTTCTGAAAACTTGTGGCACACCCGTGTGCCGTGGTACACCAGTTGCAAATTGCTGGTGTACACTGTATAGAGACAGAGGGTTCATTTTAAGAAATTGTTGTATGTGCACGTGGAAGCTGGCAAGTCCAAAATCTGCAGTCCAAAAGCTGTCGGGCTGGAGACCCAGGGAAGAGCCGGTGTTAGAGCTGAATTTTGGAGGCCATCTGCCACCGAGTTCTACTTTGCTTGGGGAGGCCAGCCTTTGTTCTGTCTAGGGTTTCATCTAATCGCATGCGTAGGTTCACCCACATTATGGAGGGACATCTGCTTTACTGCAGTCCACAGATTTACATGTTAATCTCCCCACAATACTCTCACAGAAACATCCAGAATAATGTTTGACCACGTATCTGAGCTCCGTGGCCCAACTGAGTTCACACATACAATTAACTATGGCAGCGGGGTAATTAGATAAGTCTATTGAAATATATCAGGTCAGAGGACGTTGCCTCTCACTTCTAAACAGATCAGACAATCAACCTTTAATTTGCTATGAAAAGCATACTCAGGAAATTAGAAATTGCGCATTAAATAACATCTATCGCCAAAAGAAGTAGCTGAAGGCACTAGAAAACAATTTTAGCCTGAGAATAATAATGAATGACTATATTCAGAGCATTTTATAGAATGTAGATCAGTTTCTTCCGACATTGAGTCTTTACTCTGAGCTATGGGCGAGGGGTGCAGAAATAACCCTTCATCGCTCACAGTTTGTAGACCCACACAGGGAACAGCGGCAGTGGTGGTGTTACCCACAGTAGTTCTGTCTAACATTTCGATCAATCTCCTGTGCCAAGCACTCTTTGAAGGCCTTTCATGCATTGCCACATTTAACCCTCTCCACATCTCTGTGAGGTGGATATTACATATACTTAATTCATCCTCATATGACAGACGAGGACACTGAGGCCTCAGAGAGGCTAAGTTACGTGTCCGATGGCACAGGTATCAGTAAATGGTGAAGAAATTTAAGAGTGGTAGAGGTTGTAATACAATGTCCAAAGTGCTAAAGGAACAGAGATGGAAACAAGAAGCTGCCTGGGGGCTATTTACATTTTTATTTTAATCTCTCAGCTGAGATTCCTTTAGAGGTTTCCTAAGGGATGGAGAGAATAGTATTACCTGTAGAAGAAACACCTGTTCAAAGAATAAAGCTGGAGACAGCTCCAGTTCAGTAAACTGAGGACTTCAAAGTGTCTGGTTCTACAGGGTTTTGTAAAAGGCAGTGATAGTGCTTCTGAAGAGACAGGAGCAAAATCATGAAGAGCTTGAATAAGGGACATCTTTTTTCAAAGCAAAAACTTAGCATGGATCTATAAACAAGTTGAGCAGCAGTGGTTAAAGGTTGAAGAATAGGGTTGATAAGAGAACCTTACCCAGCTAGCTTCTGCCTTACCACCCTCAGCGACTGAGGCAATTCTGTTGGGTCTTGAGTCTTTTAGGAATATATTTTGAAAAATCACCACTGTGGATGATGGGAAGCAACTGAATAATTGATAAAGGCAAAGGAATTGTTGAGTAAAATTTAAAGGTTGAATAAACTAGTCAATTTATTTTTAGTAAAAAACACTGCGCAGGCATAATGGAAAATGGATTTAGGAAAAGATCAGAATGGAGGCAGAAAAGACTAGCTAGGCCACTTGGTAGTTCAGCTCGGAAATGCAGGAGCTAACTGGCAGCGGCAGTGGGGTTGTAGGGTCGTAGTTGCATTTAAGGTGCTGTTTAGAGAAGCCAAATGGTCAGGAGTTGTTGGCAAAATATGATGTGGGACTCTAGCGGAGGGGGTCCGTTTGCTATATGTGGGTAAGTGGGGGTGTTAACAGAAAAGAGGGGTGGGAGATATTTCTGTTTTAATGTGCTCTTTTACTCAGGCACCTGTCAGGTGTCCTGCCTGGGAGGAAAGGAATGTGTGTGTGTTTCTTTATGTAAGCAAAAGTAAGTCTGTTTACTAAAGCTTTGCATTTGTAAGGAAAACTAAGTGAGACTAACAAAGCTCTATTCTAGTAGGCACCTTTTTCCTCGTTATTTAAAAAATGTTTACAGTCAGAGCTTGGACTTAATCGGTTTTCACTGATTAGACATAATAAGCCCTGTGTGTGGACCTAGAGCAAAGATGGCAAAATAATTCTATTTTGTCTCCCTGGGTAAGGTATTGGTAGAAGGGAGCTAGTGTTTGTTGACTTGCTAGGTGCTTTACCTATGTTATATCCCTCAATATTTACATAATTTAACATAACAGCTACTATTGTAGAATCTGTAGTCAGACTGTCAGCGCTCACATCTCCAAATGAATGTTAGACCTGGGCAGTTTATGAATCTGGGAATAGTGTGTTTAGGTCATGTTTTCTTTAAATATTTTAGTTTTTAATAATTACGTAAAATATGTGGATCCAAAGTAAAATCTACAAAGCAGGTATATTTAAAGAAATCTAACTTGTATCCCTATTTCCTCCTCCTACCAGGAGCTGTGTACATTTTATGGTGTATTTTTTGCCTTTATAGTGCAAATATAGGTAGGTAGGTAGGTAGGTAGGTAGGTAGAATATCCTCTCTTTTAGAGGAAAGTGGAGTAGTGAATGGTACCCGAAAAACGGGATAGGAAATGCCAAAAGCCCATCCCTCCACAAAAATCAGCCAAGAAACTGGCAAGGGCTGTCAGAATCAACTTTATTTGATGCTGGAAACTAATCGAGGACTTACAGCAAACAAGTGAACAGTTCATCAAAAAAATCAGCCAAGTCTTGGCATTTCAGGAAGTCTCTGATAAGTCAGTAGCTGACCACTGAGTTAATGGAATGGATATTTCAGTGGCCACACATCAAAGAAAAGAGACTACAAAATGAGTGCAGAAAAGTTTGAAAATCACAGCAACTATTACAACCAGCAACAACATACTCTGGGGAGCAGAGGAGTCAGATTTCTAGAGGTGGCACATTATTCAAAATATCCAATATTCAACAAAAATTATAAGGCCAGAAACAAGCAAGTATGATCCATATATAGGAAAAAGTAAATCAAACTGTGCCAGACATTGGACTTACTAGACAAAAACTTTAAATCAACAATTTTAAATATGTTTAAAGAGCTAGTGGACAAAGACCTAAAGGACACCATGAGAACAATGCCAAATAGAGACTACCGATAAAGAGACGGAAATAATCAAAGGAACCAAATAGAAGCTGTGGAGCTGAAGAATACAATAACAAGTGGGAAACTCACTGGGGAGGTTCAGCATCAGATTTGAGCAGGTAGAAGAAGCGGTGAACTTAGAAGGTTGGCCAGTGGAGGTTATTTAGGCTGAAGAGCAGAAAGAGAATGAAGGTATGGTGAGCACACAATACAATACACAGATGATGCATTATAGAATTGTGCACCTGAAACCTATATAGTTTTATTAACCAATGTCACCCCAATAAATTCAATAAGAAAGAACGAGGAGAGTGAAGAAAAATGAACAGAGCCTAAGAGACCTATGGGGCAACATCAAACATAGCAATATATATATATATAAATCTAAAACTGTTCTTTAAAAAGTTTATTCATTTCAAAAACAGAAACCAATATGTAATTTCCATCACAAAAGGGGAGGGGCTCCCTTTGTAGATTGAAAATTGAGGGGGAAAGAAGCAAAGGGATAATGAGGAGCCTTACAAGACAAAAGGACCGCAATAGTGTTGGACTCAGAACTTCTCTCAGCACCGCATGCATCACTGACGACAAAAAGTATTGTTTATTAAAGACTGTACTTCACTATGATGACAGAAGGGGGCGCCCTTTGACTAGGAACCTTGTAAACACACCCCAAAATTTCTGTGACAAACAGGCAAAAACAGACGAAAGCTATCCAGAGCTTTTATTTGGAGGGCACAGAAAACAAGACCTCCTGATGAATGGAGGACTCTACCGCCAGCCACCACTCAGCCCTCCCCTCCCAGAAGGAGAAGCAAGGTCTAACACAACACTCTAAACTGGGAAAATTGATAGCAAACACTCAAAACTATGAAGTTTATTTAAATAAAGAAAAAGTCCTCAAGAACTCAAGCGAAAAAAAGTCAAGTAATTTACAGAGCCGAGAGAATTAATCTGACATCATACTTCTCCAGGACATTACTCAGGAGAAAGCATTAATGATGCAGACGTTAAAAAAAAACTTTGAGGAAAGAAATCATAAATCAAGAATTTTATTCACATTAAAGTTATTCTTTAGGCATCAAGGTTATAGGAAAAACCTTTTCAAAATGCTAAAATTCATGGATTTTTGTACCCATGAACCTCCTTGAGTAATGTCCTAAGAGTAATCACCCCAACAAATGATGACTTGGAATACTGTTGTGGATAATTGGAACCAGATTTCTCACTGTTGGAGAAAGAAGCAAAACTAAATGCAGAAAATGAATACTGTGGTATTGGATTTGTTGTGAATCAATATGAACTCATGGATTTTGAGGGGTAGATTTTTAAAAATTAGATACACATGTATATACACACATACATATATACAAATACACACACACACACACACAGATACTGACCCATTTACGCACACACACGTATTTCTTAGCTCTATCTGCTGGTCCCTAGAAATGATAGCATCTCAGTAGCAATGAGCTCATGTAGCACATCTAGCACCCAGATCTTGGTTTTGTAATGTTAGTCTCCATTAAATGAACCATTTCTTTGAGAGATGGCTACTTTGAGGTCTAGGCTGGGAATGAATGAGATAAGCCCTGAACATCTTGTCCCCAAAAGTAAGAAAGTGCTCAAATGATGAGGGCATGTCAAACTAGGACAATTTGAGCATCTAAATAGATGATAGTAATAGATTATATTGAGTAAAATAAGCTGTGAACCCATGGTTTTGAATAAATACATGAAAATATTAATAAAGAAGGGGAAGCTTTTTCTCACAGTAGACTCTTGTTTAATAAGTATAGAAAGAGTAGAATTCAAAAATGTCTACTTAGTAATTAATAAGTGATTTGGGAATCAATCATTAATAGATACTACAAATCTAGTGGGCTAAAAGTATGAGGAATTATAGACTATTGACGGCATTTCATAGTATCTCTCCACAAATACGTATTAATTGCAGTGGGAAAATCAGTAAACTTCACATGGAGAAAGCCGGAAGGGAGATATACCCTAATCAATGATCAAAGTTAACATCATAGTAATAGGACAAATTGATACTGTAAACATCCTGATAGAAAGTAGTGAGGAAACATTACATCACTTACGTAGCATTCCTACCATGAAATGCATAACTTGCATCTGATCATAACAAAACATCCTGAAACCCTGAGGGGCATTCTATTCAATAACTGGCCTGTAATCTTCACAATGCCGAGATCATGAGTGACAGGTAAAGGTGGAGGCACTGACCCTGACGAAAGGAGTGTAGAGAGACGTATAGCCAGCAAATGCAACTTGTGATACGTAGTTTTGTTCTGCAGTAGAAAACACTAAGGGGACAACTGGAAAAATTTGAGTGAGGACCTTCATTAGCTGATAATACGGTATCGATGGTAACTTCTTCAATTTGATCATTGTTTTTAAGAAATGTCCTATGAAGTATTTAGGGGCAAAAGGGCATCATATCTGCACCTTATTCTCAAATGCTTCAGAAAAATATTAGATAGATAAATAGATAGATAGATACACATTTATTGAAAGGGGCATGATTAAGCAAATATGGTGAAATGTTAATATTTGGAGAATCTGGGTAAACAGTTTACAGGTATTTTTTTTAACTATTAAAACTTTTCTGTGCTCCCACTCATGTAGCTCAGTGGGTTGAGCATGGGCTGTGAACCAAAGGGTTGCCGGTTCGATTCCCAGTCAGGGCACTATGCCTGGGTTGTGGGCCAGGTCCCCCGTGGGGGGCGCATAAGAGGCAACCACACACTGATGTTTCTCTCCCTCTCTTTCTCCTTCCCTTCCCTGTCTCTAAAAATAAATAAATAAAGTCTTAAAAATAAATAAGTAAATATTTAAAAAAAACATTTCTGTAAGTCTAAAATTATATTAAAATTACACATTTTAAAATGTCATTATTTGCAGATGATGACGGTGTATGTAGAAAGTCTAAAACACTTTGTAGATAATTAAAATTAAGAACTGAAATTACTAAGGAATACAGGGTCAATTTTAAAAAAATCAATTATGCCATGTAAAAACAAATAGAAATGAATTCTTTAACTACACTGTTTACAATAGCATAAATTATATAATATGCCTAGGGATAAAGTCAACAAACATATATAAGACCTCTACACTGAAAACTATAAAACATTATGGAGATAAGTTAAAGATCTAAATAAATAGTGGAATGTACCATATGAAAGCATCACTTATCTCCAAACTGATCTGAAGATTCAACACAATTTTAATCTAATTCTTTGCAAGTGTTGTTTTTCTGGAACATGGC